>JALIZH010014703.1:0-93869 GCA_030522465.1 Rhipicephalus appendiculatus
TTCATCTGCTTCCAGAATGACACAAATAATACAAGCCAAGTAATGGGATGTTTTAAAAGTCAAAGCTTCACTGAAGGGCGGTGAATTTAAACAGGCTGCGGGGACGGTAATCAAAAACTACTCACTCAAAACCAGCCATTGTTGTCGTTGAGGAGTTTACGAAGGAAACTCACATTGCGGTGACATATAAGTATTACAAAGGAATGCAACTTTCGTCAAGTGAAAGAAAAAACAACGATTTGTGTAGGTGCATTGCATACTTTCTTCACTTACATCTCAATTTAATATTGGTTCTTGGAAGATAAAGTAGCGTGCGTTAGCACAAAATGGCGCCACGTAAACATTAGCGCATAACCCCTACAGCGGCGGTGGGTACGTTTGTGTACGCAATTGTTTATGCTATTTGTGTCAATTTGTGGCCAAAATACAACAAAATACATTGTTCATTAGACAAATTGAACCTCTGCCTAGTCAATATGACTTGACTTAACCTTAGTGTGGTGCGCATGACTGAAGCCGATCACTTTGGTGAAGGCACTACGATGTTCGACGGGTCATTCGACGTGCCGCGTTCCCGAACCAACATCAAAAGTACTACTTTTCTTTTCTTAAAATGAGTGTAACCGGAAGCTAATCGCGCCCACAATCGGAGTCTATGATTTCATTTGTTTCATGTCAAAATGAAACAGGACTAACTGCAGAATGATGAAGTATTTAATTACATGCTAATTAGAATTAATTACTGAAACTCACACAAAACAGCACATTACTTCGTTTTCTTTCTTGGAATGTAATAGTGAGTGCCTTGGAATGATGTTATGTGAATTTGACACATCTGTAGACAGTGCATCATAATCCGCGCCTGAAGGGGGTCAATTGCATTGCGGTTGTTACAGAAGTTCTTACCTTACTGAACCTTTACAGTCCGTAGACAAAAGAAACAAAATTGTAGCGAGCAACAGACTTAAAATGCGGAAAATTTCTACAAATTATCAAAATCTCAAAAACAATAGAATGCAAAAGAGAACGGATACTAACGGTTCATGGTTACCTTTTTTTATTTCTTACTCTGATGTGATGCGACGACTGGACGATCGGCCGCTCTTCGTGCAGATGCTGCTGGAGCACCGTCCCCATCGTTCGCCGGCGAACAAGGCAGTTAAAGCGCTATTGAGTATCTTAAGGACCACGGGCCTTTGTGAACGTCTGTGACTATTGCGCAGTGCCAACGCCACATAAGTGACAGCATATTTGTTGATCATTTCCTTTTTCTTCTTCTTGCGCTTCTTTCTCTCTGTCTGTCTCATCTTACTACTCTACGGAGCGGCTCCGGCGTCCCACATCCCCACAGCGCATGCACGTCCCCTCTCTCTCCTCTCCTACGGTCTCCGCCGTCCTTTCCTCTAGGAATCCTGTACGGAGTGGCCCCCACGACAGGTAGTGTGACAGCTGCATACTCCGCTGTGGGCGCCACGGTAGTTCCGCGGTATGAAAATGACGGAGCGCGCGCGCCTTATTCTCTCTCCTGTGCAGCGCCGCGATGAGCGCCCGGACCGCTGCCGTGAAATGAGAGCGGCGACGTTCCTCCCGCTCAAGCTAATTATCTCCCCGCTGCTTCGCATCCACACATAGTACCCTTTAGCGGGAGATGGAGAAGTTTTTTTAGATGCGAAGCATCTTATTCTCGGGGCTATGTCCGTCCCGCGTCCCTCCCGCGTCCGGCCCTTTTCATGAAGTAGGGAAGCATCCATTATGCGAACCAGAACACTAGTAATATGAAGGCCGTCAACCACTACCACAGTCATCAGAGTCATGGCCGAGAGCACAGAGAGGCTGCTTAGCAATGGTTAGCCAGGTAGTGTCTGTCGCCCAGGTTGATCCCATTCCTTGATCTTGCTTGCATGTGTTTGGAGGGGGCTTAGTCCGTCCCTCCTTCCCGCGTCCCACACCACCACAGCGCATGCGCATCCCATTCTCCTCTCTCTCTCTCTCTCATCTCCTACGCTCACCCCTTTCTCTCCTCTAGGAATCGTCTACTCTACGGAGCGGCCCCCGCGTCCCACACGCGTCACATGACGACGTCATCATGTGACGTGACAGTGACGTCAAATTGCGACACGCCCTCCTCTCTTTTCATGTTTTATGTTACGGCCTCATTACACGTGTAACTGCTGCCTTGCGCAAACCACGCCGAGTGACTAGGAACCATCTAGATAATCTTAGAACCTTTCGATGAGAGTACGCGCACAACGCGAGTATTAGAGTTTCTTCTGGGAACTTACGTGGCCACTAGTGATAACGCTGGAATATTCGATGGCGCATGTATAAATGCCGACGCGCTTCACCGCTTCTCAAGTTTATCGACGGCCGACGCTCTGTTCGCCGCTACCAGTGTACGTACAGCGTGCATTGCTCGCTTGCAGTTTAACATTGTTTAATGGCCACAAGTTCAGCCAAATAAAGAGTTACGTATTTCAGAATTCTGCTGGAGTCTTCTGCATGGTCACGGCCACGTGGACAATATTGAGGTCAAAAGTTCTGGCGATCTGTGAGATCATTATGACGCGATGCGGTTACATCATCACTTGGGGATTTTTTTGCACCACTAGTGCTGACGCAGACGACGTGGCACACCAGCGGCCATTTTTCGTGTTTGATGAGGCATCTAAGGCTGTCGCCTTAAAAAATTTAGGGCAGCTTCGCGCTGGTGGTGCCAAGCCTGAACAAACAGTCGAGCTAGGGGGCCTTGCCTTTACCAGCCAAGCCTACCCTAGAGATAGCCACTTAAACCAGGATATGGATACATCAGCATCGAGAGGGCCAGTTAGGCCTGGGATAGCCAGTTCGAGCCCGGGAAAGCCGACTTGATGCTATGCTTCTCTCTGACTCTTATACTCTCTACTGATTTCTCTGTATTGCGCTTTCTTTCTATCTTTCCTTATTTCGGTCTATTTCTTTTTGTTTCTCTCTGTTTATTTCACTCTCTCTGTTTGTCTCTTTCTTCCTTTCTTTCTTCCTCTCTTTCTTTCTTTCTCTTTCTCTCAGCCCTAGCAACGCAGTCATATGGTTCCCGTAAATGCTTGTTCTGGATAGCCCAGTGGTTCCGACGCTAGCCTTTGGACCGTGCGTACCCACATTCGAAATCACGCCTCGCCAAGAAATTTTATTTCATTTCATTTATTACTCCTCATCCTCCCCTCCACTTCTCTTCCCTCCTTTCCTTCCTCCTCTCATCTTCGCTCAGCTGAATTTTCGGTTAACTCTGACCTCTATCCTCCTTCGCGGCTCATTCCCTCAGCAGTCCTAGTTTTACTAGGCTTTGCTCTCTCCCGCCCTATGCTCCACCCTCGTTCCCCACCTTTCTTCCTTCCTCTCTTTTACTCGACACCTCCCCTCCACAGCCTTCGCTTTCCCTCGCACTCGCTGTACTCGCTTGCTGTACTCGGTAGTGGGGCTTGCCCAATATATGGGGCGAATACCCCGCTGAGTTTTCTTCAACGCCGACTTTACACCGAGCTTAAACAGCTCCGCTGTGAAAAAGGCACGTGACTAGTTTTGCAGCAAAGCTAGTATGGTCGAGCTTTTCGTGCGTTGTAGATAGAATATTTTCATCCTCATGAACCTGCCCGCGCTCAGTCACCGCGCAAGCGCTCTGTTCAGATGCCTAACGAGAGAAGCTGGAATGGGCGACCCCTGATAGCCATGTATAGGATTGTTAGCAAGGGGAGGGAAAAAGAGAGGTAAAAAAAGGACACTTTGTACATTCCAAAGTGTGTTCGGCGAAAGCGTGTGGCCATTCCACTGATTATGCCATGTCTTTTTTCTTTTACACTCTCAGTGGCATAAGACACAAACCTAATGGGTGCGTGTTTTCTTCTTTAATTTTTTACCGCGAATCGCAGCGAGACGCGAGACTCATCTTCCTCCGTTCGCATGCGTTAGTATTTTCTCGCGCTTTGCGCATCGTGCAAACGCCATCCGCGTTCCAGCTCTTAAGTTGACGGACCCTTTGTAAATTGGAAAGTGTATTCCGTGAACGCCTGGGTCCATTGAGACGGCGTCGGTCAGAATGACTGCAAACTCTGGTCACAGCGACGCTACGCAAGCAAAGCGCGAGCGCTATAGAGTCCGACGCGACCGGCGTCCGTCTGCGCATCCCGGCGGCCACCTGGCTCAGTGCCAGAGCTCGGATGGACGGACGGATGGACATGGACGGATGAACGGACGGACGGACAGACGGATGGATGGATGGACGGACGGATGGACGGACGGATGGACGGACGGACGGACGGACGAACAGACAGACAGACAGACAGACAGACAGACAGACAGACAGACAGACAGACAGACAGACAGACAGACGGACGGACGGACGCCGGACGAAGGTCGGACGGACACCGGACGGACGTGAGCATGAGACATTAAATACTTTCGCCTTAAAGATTACACCATCCACCGCTAAAGGGAACCATGTGTAGATGCGAAACAGCGGGCGCTAACGCTTACACTGGCGGCGGCGTTGACGCTGGCACTCATCGCAGCGTTGCACAGGAGAGAAACCTGGGGGGCGCAAAGCACGCAGTGATGGACGGTTGTTTCCTACTGGAACATCCCAATCGCTGCTGGGCAATGAGACAGAAGACTCGGACTGGACACAGAGACCCGCAGTTCGCTTTTAGTTAACGCGCACGCTGCGAATCTTTCATCGTTCGGCAACGCACAGGAGAAATCTCCCACCGGCACCACCTTGCAGGTCAAGATCCATTGCCATATATACGGGGTGGCCAGTGAACGGTTGTGCAGCGCGAGCAGTCGGTTTTTTCAACCAAGAAACTCGCTAGCAGACGCTGCCTGCGTCGGCGTTGCGTGGCGAGAGAGGGGGGAGCGTAGGAGAGGAGAGAAGGGGGGAGGGGACGCGCATGCGCATTGGGGGTGTGGTTGCCGCGGGGGGGGTTGCCTAGAGGAGAGAGATGGGGGGAGGGGACGCGCATGCGCAGTGAGGGTGTAGACGCCGCGGGGAGGGATGCCTAGAGGAGAGAGAGGGGGAAACGTAGGAGAGGGAGGGGCAGGGGACGCGCATGCGCAATGGGGGGTGTTAGCGCCGCGGGAGGGATGCCTAGAGGAGAGAGGGGGGAGGGGACGCGCATGCGCAATGGGTGTGTAAACGCCGCGGGCGGGAGGGATACCTAGAGGAAAGAGAGGGGAAGCACAGCAGAGGAGGTGCGTGGGGAGGGTTCGCGCATGTGCAGTAAGGGTGGTGAGGACGCACACCACCAGCACTACCGCCGGACGGACGGACGGACGGACGCCGTACGGACACCGGACGGATGGACACCGGACGGACGGACACCGGACGGACGTGAGCATGAGACATTAAAGGCTTTCGCCTTAAAAAATTGAAGGACACTTTGTACATTCCAAAGTGTGTACGGCGAAAGCGTGTGTGGCCATTCGACTGACTATACCAGGTCTTTTTTCTTTCTTTTAGAGGCTCAGTGGGATAACACACAAACCGAATGTGTGCGTGTTTTCTTGTTTAGTTTTTTACCGCGAATCGCACCGAGACACGAGACTAATCTTCCTCCGTTCGCATGCGTTCATATTTTCTCGCGCTTTGCGCATCGTACAAACGCCATCCACGTTCCAGCGCTTAAATTGATGGACCCTTTGTGAATTCCAAAGTGTGTTCCGCGAACGCCTGTGTCCATTGAGACGGCGTCGGTCAAAATGATTCCAAACGCTGGGCACATCGACGCTACGCAAGCAAAGCGCGAGCGCTGTAGAGTCCGACGCGACCGGCGTCCGTTTGCGCACCCCGGCGGCCACCTGGCTCCGTGCCAGCGCTCGGACGGACGGGCGGATGGAGGGACGGACGGGCACGGACGGACGGACGAACGGACGCCGGACGGACGTGAGCATGAGACATTAAAGGGTTTCGCCTTAAAAGGTAAAATCCCAGCCAAGCTACGACCAGCTAGGTGCCAGCCACTTCCTCTGTGACTGAGCCTTGCGTGACTAAGTGTAAGCTGTTTGCATTAGCAGATGGAAAGTACTTACGCTTCGAACGAACATTAGCTTGCGCTTCCATCTTGCAGAGTAAAATGGCGGGTGAATGGCATTTTCGTGCGCCGAGCTGATATTCATATATTTACTAACTGCCAAACAAGTTCCTACGTCTACACAGTATTAAATGCGAAGCATTTCTTAGCGAACTTCGGCGACTTTGAGCGTATCTATCTATCTATCTATCTATCTATCTAGCCGCCTACGACTTTGTGCTCTCCTGGCCGTATCGTTAATGGGACTTATACCAAAATTGGTATGGCATAACATGACTGTATGACAAACATGAATGGCTGGTCATATCATGAAAATCATGAATAACTTGTCATGAAAAGTATGATTTGCACGCCATGGCCATAGTGCTCCTGAGGCCGTTTGCTTAACTTGATCTATCTAAAAATTGGTACGATGAGACATTTCTCCATGATCAACATAAATGACTTGTGGTAATATGAAAATCATGACCTGCATGTCATGTACAACATGATTTACATGCCACGCTCATGGCGAGCTGACGGCCGCTTCGCTAGCTTGATATACACCAAATTTGGTATTGCGTGACGTGAGTGTATGACGAACATAAATACCAAGTGGGCATATGGAAATCATGACATGTCATGTGAAGCATGACTTGCATGCCACGCTCATGGCACGCTCGCGGCCGTTTCGCTGGTTTGATATACAAGAAATTTTGTATTGAGCGACGTGATCGTATGATGAGCATAAATGACAAGTGGTACTATGGAAATCAGGACATGTCATGTGCAACATGACTTGCATGCTATGCTCATGACACTCTCGGGGCCGTTTCACTAGCTTGATATACACCAAATTTGGTATTGAACGACGTGACTGTATGACGAGCATTAATGACAAGTGGTAATATGGAAATCATGACATGTCATGTGCAACATGACTTGCATGCTACGCTCATGACACTCTCGGGGCCGTTTCACTAGCTTGATATACACCAAATTTGGTATTGAGTGACGTGACTGTATGACGAGCACAAATGACAGGTGGTAATATGGAAATCAGGAAATGTCATGTGCAACATGACTTGCATGCCACGCGGATGTCATTCTCGTGGCCGTTTCGCTAGCTTGATATACGTCAAATCTTTAAGGCATACGCCTTAATTGTCTCATTCTCACGTCCGTCCGTCCGTCCGTCCGTCCCTCCCTCCAGCCGTGCCCTGGCACGGTGCCAGTTGGGCGCCGGGGCGCGCAAACGGACGCCGGTCGCGTCGGACTCTACAGTGCTCGCGTTTTGCTTACGTAGCGTGCTGTGCCCAGCGTCTCTAAATCATGCAAGGAGGGAGACGCGCGCATGACGTTCCATTCTGACCGACCCCGTCTCAGTGGGCACATGCGTTGGAGGAACGCGCCTTGGATTGACAAAGTGTCCGTCAATTTAAACGCTGGAACGCGGATGGCGTCTGCAAAATGCGCAAAGCGCGAGAATACGAACGCATGCCAAACGGAGGCAGATTGGTGTCGCGTCTCGCTGCGATTCGAGTTAAAAAATTAAGCGAACATTAGTGGCAGGTGGTAACACAAAAATCTTGGCATGCATGTCATCTACAATGCCACGCTCATGGTGCGCTTGCGTCCAGTACGCTAGCTTGGTATACACCAAAATTTGTATTGCGCGACGTGACTGCACGACGAACACAAATGACAGGCCCTAAATGTAACTAATGACATGCATATCACGTACAGCATGATTTGCTCCTTGCTGGCTGCTTCGCATTACATCGATTCCCACAGTGCGTGGGATCTGCCGGTTTTTTTCTTTAAAAAACGCGAAGCCACTATTTTTTGGCATCTTTGAGCAACGAACGTTGAAGCCCGTTTAGCTCTATTTTCCGCATATGTTTACTTCACTTTCGGAAATAGACGCTAAAGGATAAGAAGTACAACAATGAAACCTTATCTATAGTTAATTATGCAAAGATCGACCGAAAGCTTGAAGAAATATGCAGACATTACCTGTATTCCTAGCTTGACCGATGATGGAGGCTTTTGAGCCTAAGGTATGCTAAGCAGTGCCGTTGAACATTCGGCTCTGTTGGCAGTGTTGGCGCGTCTGAATTCCACGACCTTTTACTGTGTTTTACTGTTGCTTGTTGCAGTAGAGTTCGAGTGTGCTAAACTACTTTTAACGCGATAGCATTAAAGAGCTCGTTTCGCAGAAATTCCGGCGTCGGTGTTGTTGGTTGTGACCGACAAATTATCTTGTCCGTGACCGAAAAATTCGAGAAAGAAGGCAAATAAATTTAATAAAAATTTCCGTGTCCGACTGAGGATCGAACACAGGCCGTCTGCGTGGCACGCAGGTGTTCTACCACACAGCCACGCCTATGCTTGGAAATACAATGTAAATAACTTCGTCTGATTGGAAATGCAGTGAAAAGAACTCGTGCTTCACAAACACACGCGTGCTGTATACATACGTCACAATACAACACGTAATTTCACAGTAATATTGCGTGGTACAAGCGTACATTTCCATCGGGCGTCAGAACATGGGATTATCATAACGACTTCGTGGTTTAAAGCCGGCCACCCATTACAAAAAGGCCCACACGTTAACTGCACGTATTCCCTTAACACCACGTAGTAGGTTCATAGCAAGTATGCACTAAGTGGTTGATGTACGCACTAGGGACAGGATATCGCTATCGCGTTCAACTCTTAAAGGCAAACCTTAAGGGTCCCCCAATTTTTTTGTAAACACGCTCCCCACACACACAACGACAGCTTGCTGCTCTTCATACAGTACTCTCGTTTATATTTTGTCTAAATACTAGCACGGCCGCTTCATAAACGCCCAGAAATTGGCGGGAGCGGCCAAGTTTAACCTTATTGCCACTGGTTGGGTCGCACCAAGGTGGTTTAAAGAACGCACAAGTGTCCTTGCGTTGCGGTTTTTTTTTTTTTTTTGAGGAGCCTCGAACTCTTGGAAATTATTAGATGTCCATATATGGCGGGATATGACATCTCGCGCACACCACAACCCTGTTTTTAAGTGCAATGCACTCATAAAACGAAGCCGAAACGGCGCCCATCGGTGGTCACGCAGTTCCAAACGAAACAGCCACCGAGAATTGCTGCTAGGCCGAGAAAGGGCGCCACCATCCCATAAGCGGAATTTTATAAGAATTTCGCCGCTAGAAGCCCTCCCACACAGCAGCCAGCACCAGCAGAACCATATACCTTCGGGAGAGTTTGGCGATTCTTTCATCTTGCCACTCTCCACGCCCTGCCCCAGCGGCGACCCACGAGACGTTCCCGCGGCGGTGCCGACGATAGACGTAGGAGGTGAGTAGAATTTCAATGCATTCCTTGAGCAGCACATGTAAATGGGTAATTGGTTGGTATGTTTTGTTATAGCTGGCCTTGTGGGGTTCTGGGAGTATGCACTAGCGTTAAATTTTCTGACAACTCTCGAAGTAATGTGTGAAACATAAATTGAGACGAGCGAACACGTACACCATTGTGCAGCTGCACTTGAAGTGCGCGCATTAGTGTTTAAAATGACCCTCGGGTTTCTTTGCCGTGATTTTTTAAGTTCAACGTAACTCTATAATCGCTAGCAGATTATCTGGTTGCGCTCAGAACGTCGCAATGCAATGTTTATGGAACGAAGGAAGCACAAGCACCGATGCCTGTGTTGATTCGTGTCGTAGTCGTAGTGAAAAGCTTGTGTGTGATTGTTGCGCAGGATAAGAAACGGAATGTACGACGGATGAGCTCGAACTTTCACGTAGAAGTCAC
The DNA here is from genome assembly GCA_030522465.1 of Rhipicephalus appendiculatus. NCBI lineage: Eukaryota > Metazoa > Arthropoda > Arachnida > Ixodida > Ixodidae > Rhipicephalus > Rhipicephalus appendiculatus. The sequence continues at coordinate 9,843 of JALIZH010014703.1, forward strand.
AAATGAGAAAATGAAATTACACGTCTTGTAGATCCGGAAGCACGGCATGGCATAAGTTCACTTCGGCGCGAGCCGCCACTACCGATACGCCGAATGAGCGCCCGTTTTTAGTAACATTGTTGTCGGTCTTTTTTTTTCTTCCTTTCTTTTTTTTTTTTTTTTGAAGAAGAATCACGACGAGCGCACGCGTTCAGCTAACGACCTGGCTTTAACTACTGTCGGGTCGATTATTCACGACACTCAGGCTGCCGCGAAAAAAAGAAAAAAGTGCGGTTGTCATAAAACTGCCCCGGTTATCGTCGCAAAATTGACAAGCCGAGAAATGACGTGCCGACGAAGAAACGCCAGAGAGGCACGTTCCTGCGCCAAAGAGTACTTATGTCATGCAGGCCTTTCTGTCATGCAGTTTGGAAAGGGCTCATTCGATAACCTCGAAATTGCACGGGCTTAGATTTCGGTAGCCGCAGGCATCCCCTAACTCATGTGCTGTTGCATAGAAATCGGTGATGTTGATGTTACAACAGAATAATTCTAGGCAAAACATTTTCTGCATTAACCGTCAGCAACTTTGACGTTGCTTCTCTTTGCTGCAGATGATGAAGTGTACCAGCACCCAAGCAGAATCACAAGCTGGTGTAATGAATAAACGGGCACAAACAGACGCCTCATATAATAAAATATTTGTCGGAGAAGAAGGCCTGTGACCTAAGTAAAGCCATTTCGAAGCAAGGTGCACTCCGCATATGTCTCGGCTGCCAGCCTTTTGAGCTTTCGTTAGTTGTTGTCGCAGCCAAACACAGCGCCGTGGTAGCCTGTCAACCTGTTCTCGTCCGATATTCGGATTTACGGCCGCACAACTGCTTTATCGCATAAAATGAAATGGAAACACATTGTCCTCTCACGCGCCCCGCATGCAAAACGCGGCAACCCCCCACACACCAGCAGCGGTAGCCGAACGGCCGGTGGAGAGAGAGAGTGACGAAAGTGCACCGGTTCGAAGCTACGCTCCTCCTCTCCGTGAAAAAAGGTCTATACCCAATCGTCTTGCCGGCCGAAGCAGCGCAGCACGGAGCCGCGGAGACGAGGTGCCATATTTACACCACCCCGCTGAGCAGCGCGTGCAGGTCTTGTGTATTCATGGCGATCGGTCCTCCCATTCACGCGTGAATTTGTTGCTTGCAATGGGCTGTGGGTGACAACTTCCAAAAAACATTCGAGCAGCCGTTAACCAGAAGTCAAGGTGCAGGAACAATATAAAACACAAGAATGTGTCACTTCATTTCACCACTTCTACACCAGCAAAGGTAGACCAGATGGTTACTGCAATATTAATATATTAATTCGTAGAGGTTCTAGGGCCCAAAGCCACGATATTATTATGAGGGACACCTTAGTAGAGGGATCTCGAATTTACGACCACGTACGATCTATGTGCAGGGCCTCAAAGCATTTTCGCTTCCACCGAAAATGCGGTCTCTGTGCCAGTGATTTGATGCCGTGGCCTTCGGGTTATCAGTCGAGCACCATAACGACTAGACCGCCGTGGCGGCTTGGACGATTACTACAAATGCGGACACACAAATGGACATATATATGCATTCGCGAGCGTGTCCGTCTCGAATGTATTCTCAAAATTGCGGAGGATTTCAACAAAACTGCTCTTTTTGGTTGATGTTATAAATGTTGCAACCAAGTTTTCTTTGAAAAACGATGTGACCAAAACGGGCTCCACGAAGCGATCTATGACAGTGTCTGCGGAAATAGGACTGGTCTTCGGATGAGGCGAGCCTAATTGAAAATCCGTTCCATCACGACTCGACTCGGTGAATCCGCGGATCAGAGGGATTGGAAACACAGCAGCGGAGAACAGCTACGTGTGCACAGCGTGAACTTCTGAAGAAATATTCCGCCACGGAGAACGTAATCACACAAAGGCTCATTTCCGTAAGACACTTCTAATTAGGCCGATGATGCTCTAATTGGGATTTACGAGGCAGACACTGCTTCAATATAAAAGTCGTGTCTAATAGGATTTACTTCAGAGTTGAAACTGCTACTTGAGCTAGCTGGCTTCTGCGAAGCTTATGCGCATCAGTATATAGGGCACAAAAAATGTGTTTTTTAGGGGCGAAGCTCCTAAGGGTGTGGGTCTGTCCCTCATCTGTAGTTGTTGTAGTAGTAGTAGTTGGTAGGTAGGTAGTTAGATAGCCACGTATAGTGGAATGTACCCACTCCACGTGGTAAAGATGACGATGACGCAGTATAATGGAATGTACCCACTACGCGTGATAACGATGAAGTATTAGCGCGTTCCAGTATTGTGGAACGTACCCACTACACGTGATAACGATGACGCTGATGACCATGAAGTATAAGCGCGTTCCAGACCACACATTCTATTTCTGCATGGATGAAAACGATCGAGCTTCGCCCACTCATCATCATTCACTTCGTGGATATGGCGTGATTTTAGATGCGAAGCATCTTATGCTTGGGGCTCCCGTGTCCGTCCCGCGTCCCGCGTCCCCCCGTCCCCCCCTCCCCCGTCCCGCGTCCGGCCACTTTCATGAAGTAGGGAAGCACCCATTATGCGAACCAGAACACTAGTAATATGAAGGCCGTCAACCCTAACACAGTCATCAGAGTCATGGCCGAGAGCACAGAGAGGCTGCTTAGCAATGGCTAGGCAGGTGGTGTTTGTCGCCCAGGTTGACCCCATTCCTTGAGTCATGGCCGAGAGCACAGAGAGGCTGCTTAGCAATGGCTAGGCAGGTGGTGTCTGTCGCCCAGGTTGACCCCATTCCTTAATCTTGCTTGCATGTGTTTGGAGGGGGGCTTAGTCCGTCCCTCCATCCCGCGTCCCACACCACCACAGCGCATGCACGTCCCCTCCCCCCCTCTCTCTCTCCCACGCTCACCCCCCTTTCTCTCCTCTAGGAATCCTCTACTCTACGGAGCGGCCCCCCGCGTCCCACACCCCCCCCACAGCGCGTCCCTTCCCCCTACGCTCACCCCCCCCTTCCTCTACTCTAAGGAGAGGCGCACACAGCGTATGCGCGTCCTCTCCCCCCTCTCTCCTCTCAGAATCCTCTAGTCCATGGAGCGGCTCCCGCGTCCCACACCCCCACAGGCCATGCACGTCCACTCCCCCCCTCTCTCTCCTCTTCTACGGTCCCCCCCCCCCCCCCCCCCGTCCTTTCATCTAGGAATCCTCTACGGAGCGGCGCGCACGACAGGTGGTGTGACAGCTGCATACTCCGCTGGGGGCGCCACGGTAGTTCCGCGGTATGAAAATGACGGAGCGCGCGCGCCTCATTCTCTCTCCTGTGCAGCGCCGCGATGAGCGCCCGGACCACTGCCGTGAAATGAGAGCGGCGACGCTCCTGCCGCTCAAGCTAATTATCTCCCCGCTGCTTCGCATCCACACATGGTTCCCTTTAGCGGGAGATGGCGAATTTTTAGATGCGAAGCATCTTATGCTCGGGGGCTCCCGTGTCCGTCCCCCGTCCGGCCATGTTCATGAAGTAGGGAAGCACCCATTATGCGAACCAGAACACTGTAGTAATATGAAGGCCGTCAACCCTAACACAGTCATCAGAGTCATGGCCGAGAGCACAGAGAGGCTGCTTAGCAATGGCTAGGCAAGTGGTGTTTGTCGCCCAGGTTGACCCCATTCCTTGAGTCATGGCCGAGAGCACAGAGAGGCTGCTTAGCAATGGCTAGGCGGGTGGTGTCTGTTGCCCAGGTTGACCCCGTTCCTTAATCTTGCTTGCAGGTGTTTGGAGGGGGCTTAGTCCGTCCCTCCTTCCCGCGTCCCACACCACCACAGCGCATGCACGTCCCCTTCCCCCTCTCTCTCCCACGCTCACCCCCTTTCTCTCCTCTAGGAATCCTGTACTCTACGGAGCGTCCCACACCCCCCCCACAGCGCATGCGCGTCCCTTCCCCTATGCTCTCCTACGCTCACCCCCCTTCCTCTACTCTAGGAATCATCTACTCTAAGGAGAGGCGCCCACATCCACACAGCGCATGTGCGTCCTCTCCCCCCTCTCTCCTCTAAGAATCCTCTACTCCACGGAGCGGCTCCCACACCCCCCACAGGCCATGCACATCCCCCTCCCCATCTCTCTCCTCTTCTACGGTCCCCCCCCCCCCCGTCCTTTCATCTAGGAATCCTCTACGGAGCGGCGCGCACGACAGGTGGTGTGACAGCTGCATACTCCGCTGGGGGCGCCACGGTAGTTCCGCGGTATGAAAATGACGGAGCGCGCGCGCCTCATTCTCTCTCCTGTGCAGCGCCGCGATGAGCGCCCGGACCACTGCCGTGAAATGAGAGCGGCGACGCTCCTCCCGCTCAAGCTAATTATCTCCCCCGCTGCTTCGCATCCACACATGGTTCCCTTTAGCGGGAGATGGGGAATTTTTTTTGTTTTGTTTTTTGTGAGCGTTCCCACCGTGTCCTTACTTTTTTATGAATATAGCGCTTTTTCAATATGTTTCGGTACGCAGTGCCCGAATCACAAGATGGCGTCAAGTACCGGTCCGCGTGTACGTATACGGACACTTCGAGGCAGCTTTCCTGCTACACCGCGATATTTTTCCTCAATGGCATAAAAGCGTTGTCACGTGGCAAGCTTAGCTGCCTTTAAGTCAAAATACGGGGCAGATTTTGCACACCACCCCTCCCCCCTCTTAGATGACTTGTGGGGGCGGCCGCCTGCGTGCCTCCGTACCGTGCGCCCGCCAATGCACGAAATTATTGCAAAACGTGGTCTGGTGAGGTAAAGGAAAGATAGCAAATGCAAGATAAAGAGAGCTGGAGTGCAAGTGAAAGGACTGGAGGTTCTGAAATGAAACCCAGAAAATGAAAATATTGTAACATTTGCGTATAATTCTTGTCGTCACGATACCGCTGGGTTCTCTCCATTTTTTCTGTTGTTCGGCCGCGACCCTACGCTACCTTTCGACACACTCCTGCCATCCAGTCTAAGTTATACAATATTTAAAGTATTGCACGACCGAGATTTTTAAGGAAAGTACAAAATAAACTTGTACTTAATTCAGGAAACAGAATCTTTTGACATGGCACGTGGCCCACGAAATTAGGGTCGCAAAAGAATTCAATTCTACTAAGCTCATCTTCAATGCACTGCCACCTTTACAGCTTTGTCAGCTAGTTCTGGTCGTTTTCCCTCGAAGAGTCACTTCCTCGTTTCTTTCTGTTTCTTTCTCTCTCTCTCTGTCTTTTTTTTTTTTTTTTTTGCTAACACTCATTTGCTTGACGTTTGGAAAAACTTACAGATCTCATTCGTAACGCTGTCTGGGTGGAATATCGATTCCGAATAACAATGGAGCAAAACGAACAGCGAAAGAAGTTCAGTCAGACGTATACAGAGCGGAAGAAATTCGGCGTAATTGATTTTTTCTCGTTATTTTTTTCCCCCTTTTTTCTCGAAGAAAACTGGTATGTGCGCCGTGAACGCTTAAAAACGACTTATTTTTAACCCTGCTCCCACGAATTATATTTCTGCGCATATGTTATAATTGGAAATTCTTAGTGCAGGTAAAATTTGTGCTGGCAATCATAACGAAATGCAAAATACTGACGTTATATATGTGCGCTGACAGCACATTCACTGCACAAAGGAGAGCCCGTTATGTACGAAGAAATTAGTGCAGCTTCGTTCTAGGTGTCAATCCTTAAGGAAGTGCGGAGGTGGGCGACTTTCCTTGTTTCTCTTTATTTTTATATTTCTTTCTTCCATTTATTTTCCTTTGTCTCTTTCTGTGTTTTTTATCACTTATTTTTTATTTCTTTCTCTCTGTGTTTCCATTTCATTTTTCTCTGCTTATTTCCATTTGTTTGTATCTGTTTCTGCCCATTTCTTTCTCTTTCTCGCTCTTTCTGTGTTTCTTTCCCTTTCTTCCGTTCCTTTCTCTCTTTATTTTTTGCTTCCTCTTTGCTTTCTATCTATCTATCTATCTATCTATCTATCTATCTATCTATCTATCTATCTATCTATCTATCTATCTATCTATCTATCTATCTATCTATCTATCTATCTATCTATCTATCTATCTATCTATCTATCTATCTATCTATCTATCTATCTATCTATCTATCTATCTATCTATCTATCTATCTATCTATCTACCTATCTATCTATCTATCTATCTATCTATCTATCTATCTATCTATCTATCTATCTATCTATCTATCTATCTATCTATCTATCTATCTATCTACTTCTTTCTTCCCATTTCTCTTTCAGTTGTAGCCTAATGTGAGTTTTTCTATCTCTTTTTTGTGTCTGTTTCTTTCTATCTAGTTCTATTTGTCGGCACATTTCTTTTTCTGACGTTTTCTCTTTTTCTGCCTTTCTTTCCTTCTACCTCTCTACTTCTTTCTCGTTCTTTCAATCTTTTTTCTTTCTCTCTCTCTGTACTCGTTGTCTCGCCCATCAAAGTCCATTCCCACGCCAGCACAAATCGGCGCACGAAGCTGAACTCGTAGAAGAGGACAAAGAGAGCGCGTGCCGGGTCGCGATGATGAAAATTTTTGTTATTGACTAACGAACTTTCTCCGAGTTTAAACAGCTCCGCTGTTGAATATATCACGTGACCACGCCGTCATGACCTCACAGATTGCAGAAATTTGCGACGTCATCACATGACATCATCGCTTGCTCAAAGGTTACTGGCTCCGGAGGCACTTCAAAACCACGTGCGGTGCAGGGAGCTTCCAACGCCCCCCAATCCCGGTGGAGGAAGGGGGGGGGGGGGGGAGATTAATACAATCTATAATGAAGGACAACAACAACATGGCTCTTGCCTTCGATCCGCCTTAGATGAATGCATGAGCGACCGCGCGATTTTTTTCACTGTGTGTCTGCTTCACTATGCCTCCTGACGAATCGCAGCAGAAAAAATTACAATAATGACTCAATGACCCATTTCTTCTCCTTTTGGTGTTCTCTGTTTTCCGAACGCAGTAAACGATAACAAAAAAAAATTACGAAAATGGTATTTTAAAATATTATACACCCTTATTTGATTTATTCCTGTTTCGAAAACTATCTCCCTTTCTCTTTTAATTGGCCCGCAGATCTACGTCATAAAGAATGCAGCTTCTGCTATGTAACCGACAACTTGTTTCCTGCACTGAACCATTCGAAGAACCTGAAGCCCTTCTGTCCTCTCTAAACCAGACAGGCCGTACAACGCAGCAAAATCGTCATCGTTAAGCCTCTCTGCAACTGTCATCCAAACTTTCCTACTAATGAGATAGGAAAGAGTGGTCTGGCTGCATTGCCTTAATCGGGTTACAGAGAGCACATCGAGCCTCCTACGCCTGCTTTCTCTACGAAGAGGCAATACGTACTGGTATGCCACTAGGCGAACAAGCAACTACGATGCTCCGTTCACTGAGACACAATGCGGGGACGAAAGCCTCTACAACTTTCTCCTTTTCGTAAGTTCTCTCGTTAGGTCTTGCCAGCTTTGCCAGCAGCAACCAATATTGACCATACCTGATAGTAAGTGGTAACCAGGAAATCTCTTTAACGTAATAATTGACCCAAAAGGGCTGGCCGCATTTCGTCTGCTGTCGACGGCGGAAGTTGCCGTCCTTTGATCTTGCAGTGTAATCTCAGGCCTGCCTCTCTGGTCTGGCTGACGTTTGATCTTTGCTCTGAATGACCTCTGTTCTCAATGTCTCACTTTACTGCCGCTTCAACGAAAAAATCTTTTGAGTGAGCATAAAGTACAGGCCGAGCAAGAAGTGAACTACATCCAAGGGTGAGCGTCGCGTCTCACGCTAAAAAAAGTGAAGTAAAACAAAAAATGCCCTGCTGATACGTCATTTCTGTCCACGATGATGTACTTGGAGACCCTGCTCAACATTGCTGCTGCTGTTTATGAGGCCCCTATGCCTGAACTTTGAAGCAGTGTTTTCCGAAGTGTCGAAACTAAAACCATGCAAGCAGCATTGATAGCGCTAACACTGTGTCGCTGCGTAAGTATGTAAAGTGATTTCAAAAGCAAGAGCTGGAAATATGCAATACAAAATCAATAAAAGCCCAGGAGTCAAGCTAGCTCTCCAAATAAACATAATATTTAAAAAAAATTAGCAACGAACGCATGAGATCCAAGTGTTTTGAGGTGGTGTCAGGGAAAAGTAGCGATGGGCAAGTGGATAAGAGTGACGTTTTTTACTCCGAAAAGTGACATGTTTTGACATAATCGGCTCAGCGACTGTCTCGTGGCGCGCGTGAAAATGTCACGCGGCAACGCGTCGTGCCAGAGGAACCTTGATACAACGAGGGCTCTTCTGAAAGCCGAAGATAAAATATTCCTCGTGTGCACCATGACATATTGTGAAAGAGATAGAGAGTCTCCGCTACCTTCTTTCTCTTTACTTTTGGCCATCCGTCAACTGTTCCTGTTTCTCTGTATGTTTACTGTATTCCTTTAGTGGAAACAGAAAAATATTTATTTCAGAGAGCACATGCTCTGGCGATGCCCTGCGTTGCAGGACTGCTGTGAAGAAGACTGGTGGACCGCTGCTGTCAACGACCCCAGCTACGACGTCCAGCTCCTGTCTGTCCGGAAGGCCCGTGAGAGGGCGGAGAGGCCTGGCCTCCCCGTCCCGACATGGGTCTAGCCAGGAGTTGGATGTATAAACACCATATCCTCTTTCGCCCGGACCAAATAAATGTCTTTTCTCTCTCTCTCAGAGAGCACAACTAGAGAGATTGCTTGTTCCTTCATTTCGTTGATTTTCAAGGTATAACTTTCTTGTTGTTTAGGTGGTGGTGGTTATTATTTAGCGATGCCGTAGTAGGCGACGAAGGTTACAATGCGATTTTATAAACCGAGGAAGGTCGAAACGTTAACTTTGGAGCTTAGTAACGTAGGGTTTTGGGCGTGATGGTATGTCATACTGAAGCTTAAAGCGGACAAAAAAAAAAAGACGGACAAAGAAAGACATGACACACACAGGTGATCACTTGCAATAATGTTTATTTCGAAAACAGGGAACCACATATATAGGTAACACAGCTTTTCAACATCCATCATCGCAAGAACTTTGCAAATTCAACTGTCTTGGCGTATATGGAATAACTCCTAAGAGGAAAGGGCAATCGACGGTTTGGAAATACAGTTATTTGCCAGCCTATCAATCATTTCAGCCGCGATTAATTTCGCGTGTTAGCTGACCGAAGCATTTTTTGCTGATTTAGTTTTTCTTTTGTTATTTCGCGAGATGGGGGTTATGGGCACCTGCGGCGGCGGCGGACAACAACGGCGTCAAAATCGGCCCTTGTGGTGATCTCATAACAGCTTTCGCTGTAAATCATACCACGTGAACACGTGCTATGTCCATACCACGTGTGAAGAAATAGGGTTGCAAAAAAAAAAACAAAAAAACAAAAACACAGCAATAGGTTTATAGAATGTACTGATGCCGTAGTATACATGCTTCCATTAACATGTGGCAAGCATTATGTGGGTCAAAGTGGACGATCTGTTAGCGAGCGTTTTAAGGAACACCACTACAACGTGAACGAAAAAAAGGCTCGGGTTTCTCGATGTCCCACTGCAGGTACTGCAGTAATTGATCTGCCAGTGCAAGTGACAATATTCATCACGCGCATTTTGAGGAGCGTTCAATTGTCAGAATCAGCAGAGGTCAGCTAACACGTGAAATTATCGAGGCTGAAATGATTGACAGGCTGGCAGATAATTGTACTTTCAAACCATCGATTTTCCTTTCCTGAAGGAATTAGTATATCCGCAAAGATAGATGAACTTGCAAAGTGTTTGTAATGATGATGGCTGTAAAGCTATGTTGCGTATATATGTGGTTCCCTATTTTCGAAATAAATATTGTTGCAAATTAGCGCTTGTGTGTGTCACGTCTTTCTTTGTCCGTGTTTTTCGTGCACTTTAAGCTTCAGTTAACTTTGACGCACGAGAAATGTTAGGCTATTGAAGACAAAATTTTACAGCCTATGTAATTCTATTAAAAACACGTTTCCATGAACGCACACACACACACACACACACACACACACACACACACACACACACACACACACACACACACACACACGCACACACACGCACACACACACACACACGCGCACGCACACACACACACACACACACACACACACACACACACACACACACACACACACACACACACACACACACACACACACACACACAAACACAGACCATGGTTGATAATCACGTATAACTCCGCCAAGAGGCTTACAGTGCGACAGCTTTCTCAATAATAACATTACTGCTACAATGTGATTCCTTGGTTGCGCACAGTTTAATTAGCAGTCACTACGATGCGCTTCGGTGCCTGAATAAACACTTTTCTTTCCTTCTGATTCATGCTTTAACATGTACCATTTCTTCATGGATAATGCACAATGGTATGCCACTTAAAGGCAAATCAGTATATGACTAAGTTAACAGCCCTGACAAAGTGCCGCTTCTGATGTAAGCAAATTTTGTACAATTATCAAATGGTTCTACATTTTAAATACATTGGTAGAGTTTTAGACCAGTGATATCGCGCATCTTTCTGGGCTGCTCCCGTTCCTATGGCTTACAGCCTTCTATACGAACTCACCTGAATGTAATGGCACATTCGGGTGGTTGTTTGAGAGTGCTCTGATCTTATCTGAAAGCCCAGAATTCAGGAGCTTTAAAGCACTACAACGAGAGTCAGCAGTCAGGCTCCTATCTTAACATGTACTAGCCCGTTTATTTTAGTAGAAATGCTTAGTTGCTCTGTTACACCAATTTTTCAGGGCCTTGTGAGCGCCCTGTGATGATCGCAGGAGTGTACCATAAGATAAAATGAAGAAGCTGGTGAAACGCACAGCATGATTGTGGCACAGAAGTCCAGGAGGAAAAGAAAAATCTCTTATTGATATTCTAGGTCGCGCACAACACACATGAAAGAAGGAAGCGACAGGCTGCAGGAACAATGAAACGAGAAAAAAAATATACTCCTATACAGAAAAGCACAAAACGGAAGCACTCACGGCTGGGCGCCAGGAAAAACGTCGAGCACCGAAAACAACAAGCTGGTGGAAAGGCAGTGCCGAGTCGCAGCTCTGTGTGCGGAGCGCGTCTTCCAATTGAGTGCACCTCTCGAGGAGAAAGATGAAAGCGTCGAGGCATAAGTACGAAGCAAAGACGAGTGCTGGGACATGGGTCTCAAAGGAGAACCAACGCGGCCGAGACAGAGAAACGTCACGACAATAAGGAGAGGAAATCTGGAAGGTTGGCGGTGGTGGTGCTGCTGAACAAATGTAGTACACACCCCAGAAAGACCAATGTCGCGATGGTGGTGCGATGAGTCGCTAGCGATGAAAAACAACTCTTGGCCCACCAAAGAGAAAGAGAGAAGGTTTTCTCGAGGGGGTCAGATTCTTGAGGCACATAAGTAAAAGGTTGGGGGGGGGGGGGGGGGTGCCTCGGTTGGGAACGCCCTATCGCGCCTGCCTTGTTCGCGACGCTCGCTGGCCCTTAGGGGAATCATTGATCCGGAAACGTATAGCAATCTTCTCCACATTGGTAACTTCGTGTTTCAGCTGAGGTGCCGTCCAATAGCAGGCAAAAAACAAAAGGAGTCAGATGTATCGGCGAGCGACTGTCTCTGTTGTCACTCAGAGCTTTCAGGCTTTCATCGCGACGGCAGCGAGTGCCTTCGGGCAAGCTTGTGTATTCTTCATTACGTCAGATGTTTCCTTTTATCAGTGACATTCATTTTTTATTAGCATAGGACGGGGAAAAGTGACCATGTGCAAGTCGAAGCCGTGTCAAATTGAAAACGAAGGTATGGGGATTTGGTTCAACCTGAAAATGTGTGTTGTTTGTTGGAAAGGTCAAACTAAAGTAGGCCAGATTCAGCTTCTCACTCCTTAGACAAGACATGCGCAAGTTGAGATGCATCAAGGTTCAATGCACAACGATGCCATACATATCGTTTGCTGCCATCAAAACGTACGCTTATCAGAGTCGTGTTTTTGAAAATAACCTTACAACGATGACTGATGAATAATATAATGGCGTAGCACCTTCGGAAAAGGCGGTAAAGGATAGATAAGCGAAGATATAGCTATTTCTTGGTTATGATACGAGAAAAATTGGTTACAATAATATTAGACTATAGCTTGCTCAGTGGTAAAGCAATATAATATAAGTTAATATAAAAACTGCGAGAGAAATGAGGCGCTTAGTAGAAACACGCCGTCAAATGTGAAGTAATAATATTGTGGGCATTTGTTTTGCGCTTCTTCTCATCTGTACATTATCGTAATCGTCATCGTCCATTTGTCTCTCTGTCCTCATCGTCACCGAGTGTCATCACCATCATCATCGTGTGTGTGCGTGCTCTGTCTCAGGCTGCCTGTTCGCTGCCGAGTCCTCGGGCAGAATAAACGCCGTCTAATCCAAGACGTCATACGTGGTGGAGGTGAACTTTTCGATCCCCGGTCCCCTACCAGCCCCCCTCTACTCCCTGGAGCTTCGTTCAGGCCGCCGCTTGCGACCGCTGTCCGCCAACATGTCGCAGAACGAGCCTGCCGGCGCTGCTGCCATCTCCAGCCCACCGTCGCAAGCCACGCCTCCTGTTTACGTACATGGACACCAGCGTGACCCCCCCTCTCTTCGCCGGTCTTCGCGGAGAAGACGTGGAGGACTGGCTCGATGAATACGGCCGCGTGAGTGCTGCAAATCGGTGGGACGATACCGCCAAGCTGCGTTACGTCTCTTTCTATTTAAGCGGTGTCGCGAAGACGTGGTACTTCAACCACGTCATCGACTTACCCGACTGGGCTACCTTCGAGCAGCAGCTCCGCCATGTCTTTGGCACACCGGCCATTCGATTCGCAGTCGCGAAGAGAACTCTCGATACTCGCCAACAACATCCCGGTGAGTCGTACACGTCGTACATCGAGGACGTTCTTGCGCTCTGCCGACGTGTCAATTCGTCTATGCCGGAGTCGGACAAAGTACGCCATATTTTGAAGGGTATAGGTCCTGTTGCCTTTAATGCCCTCGCTGCACAGAACCCGGCTACCATTGCCGACGTCGTCGCAACATGTCAGCGCCTCGATGCCCTGGACTCCGTTCGTCTGCAATTAGACATTGGCCAACACCACTCCACGACTCAAAGTCACCTCCGTGACCTCATCAGGGACATCATACGCGAGGAATTGCAGTCCATGGGCTTCTCACCTCCTTCGCCATATTCTGCACAGTTTCTCCTGGAGTGGCCTTGCGCGACATCATCCGGGAGGAGATCACATCAATGACCTGCCCTGCCCACGTCCAGTCACCCTCTTCTCGGCCCGTACCAACCTACGCGCAAGTTGCTGCCGCGCCTCCTAGCGACGCAACCATGGCGTTGGCATCACCATCGTACGTGTCGGTCCCTGCCGCGCCTACCGTGAATTTCCATTCGGTACCGCCTGGCCCTTCATCAGCCCACCTGACCGCGCTCTCTCCAGGTACTGCGAATGCCTTCTACTCACCACCCTGGCGCTCGTCCCGCCCAGTATGCTATTACTGCGGGCATCGTGGCCACATTTCTCTTTTCTGCCGCAAGCGCCAGCAAGACGAGCGTCGGGGTTACGACATGCGTGAACGGGATTTTACCTCTCCCCAGCTTCCTATCAAGGTCAGCGTTATTCATCCCCTCCGCACCGATCACCATCTCCGCCCGCATCTAGTGCACCACGGAGCAGCCGGAACTCAAGACGCCGCTCAATTTCGCCCTTTCGCCGCTCCTCCTCTCCACTTCGGCCTGCCTCATTCGTCACTGACAATCCCTCGGAAAACTAAGTGATGCAGTTTCCGGAGGAAAAACTGCATTACAAATTAGGACTGATATTCCTCCATCAGGCCCGTGCAACATGGTTTTTGTGGTAGTGGAAAGAGTACGCGTCAATGCTCTGGTGGACACGGGTGCGACATTTTCGGTTATGCGTGCTGAGTTGTGCCAACGTCTGAAGAAAGTGATGACGCCTTACGATGGACCCACGTTAGTTGCTGCCCAGGGGAACACCATTCGCCCTTCCGCTTTTTGTACTGCCCGTGTTTTAGATGTGAAGCATCTTATGGCGAAGCTTAATCCGGTGGTGGTGGTGGTGGTGGTGGTGTGCCGCGTGCCCACCCTTACTGCGCATGCGCAAACAGTTAAAGAAAAAATAAAAATAAAAAACCTCCTCTCCCCCCTCTCTCTCTCCTCTAGGCATCCCTCCCCACGGCAACCATCCCCCTCACTGCGCATGCGCCTCCCTTCCTCTCTCCCCTCTTACACTCCCCCCCTTCTCTCCATCCCTGCCCGCGGCGTCTAACTCCCCCTGCGCATGCGCGTCCCCCCTCTCTCTCCTCTCCTACGCTCCCCCCCCTCTCTCCTCTACGCATCCCTGCCCACGGCGTTCACACTCCCACTGCGCATGCGTGTCACCCCCCTCTCTCTCCTCTCCTCCGCTTCCCCCTCTCTCGCCTCGCGACGCCGACGCAGGCAGCGTCTGCTAGCGAGTTTCTTGGTTGAAAAAAACCGACTGCTCGCGCTGCACAACCGTTCACTGGCCATCCCGTATATATGGCAATGGATCTTGACCTCCAAGGTGGTGCCGGTGGAAGATTTCTCCTGTGCGTTGTTGAACAATAAAAATTCGCAGCGTGCGCGTTAACTAAAAGCGGAGTGCGGGGTCTCTGTGTCCAGTCGGAGTCTTCTGTCTCTCACTGCCCATTAGCAGCGATTGGCATGTTCCAGTAGGAAACACTGCTCCATCACTGCCTGCTTTGCGCCTCCCCCAGTTTTCTCTCCTGCGCAACGCTGCGATGAGCGCCAGCGTCAACGCCGCCGCCAGTGTAAGCGTTAGCGCCCGCTGCTTCACATCTACACATGGTTCCCTTTAGCGGGAGATGGTGTGATTTTTTTATCGATGGTGTCCGCCACCACATCCAATTCGCTGTCCTGACCCACTGCTCTCACGAACTAATTTTAGGATGGGATTTTCTGTCTTCTGCTTCCGCGGCTATTTGTTGTGGACAACGCGTCGTCCACCTCGCTGACACCAACTACATGCTCGACGACGACTCCCACAAGCCACTTCGTCTGGTTGCTGCGGAAGATACCGAGTTACCACCGCATCAAGAGCAAATTGTGGCTATTACCTCTAAAGACATCGACCATGGCGATGTCTTGGTCTCACCATCATTTAGTTGCGTTGGTAAAGGCATTGTTCTCGCGTCCGGCGTGGTTCGTTTTCGCAATGGCTCTGCACGTGTCACTGCCGTGAATCCAACATCAGAGAGAATCCTACTTCCACAGAGCACCACGGTGGCCTGCGTTACCGATCCCGAGCCTGCGTGCGTCGTGCCACTTCAACCTGTTGCCTCCAACGACCTCCCTAGTGGTGAGCCTGCTTCTTCTTCCGCCTTCACTGCAGCCATCAGCAACGACTTGACAGCTTCACAGACACAACAGCTGCTCGCTTTGTTAAAGAAACACGCAAGTTCTTTCGATGTTTGCTCGTCGACGTTGGGCCGCACTACCACTACAACGCATCGAATCCAGACAGTAGGAACATCAATTGTACACCGCCGGCCCTACCGCGTGTCTCTTGCTGAGAAAAAAATTATAGAAGAAAATGTGGCTGACATGCTCAAACGGGAGGTAATTCGCCCCTCAGCTAGCCCTTGGTCGTCTCCTGTGGTTCTGGTTCGTAAAAAGGATGGCTCCGTGCGCTTTTGCGTTGATTACCGTGCACTCAATAAGATCACTCGCAAGGACGTGTACCCCATGCCACGCATTGACGACGCCCTCGATTCCCTACAAGGCGCGGAATACTTTTCAAGCCTCGACCTGCGTTCAGGATACTGGCAGATTCCCATGCATGAAGACGACAAGGAGAAAACGGCATTCGCAACCACCGATGGGCTATACGAATTCAACGTGATGCCTTTCGGGTTGTGCAACGCGCCCGCGACTTTTGAGCGCATGATTGATACCGTGCTGCGCGGCCTCAAAATGGAAGACCTGCCTCTGCTACCTGGACGACATTGTTATCTTTTCGTCAACGTTCGCTCAGCACCTGCAACGCTTAGATGAAGTTTTGACGTGCCTTGCCGGCGCTGGTCTCCAACTCAACACTAAAAAATGCCGTTTCGCCAGCAAAGCTATCAAGGTCTTGGGACACGTCGTGAGCAAAGACGGCATTCGGCCGGATCCGGACAAGATTACCGCGGTCCTTCGCTTTCCGCGCCCCGAAAGACCGAAGGAGTTGCGAAGTTTCCTTGGCCTCGCCTCCTATTTCCGTCGTTTTATACGGAACTTCGCCTCAATCGCTGCTCCACTACACCAGCTACTTGCTTCCGACGTGCCCTTTCTGTGGTCTGAGGAATGTCAAACGGCTTTCGACCGGTTGAAGGGCGCCCTCACGTCCGAACCTGTACTCTGCCATTTTGATGAGGCCGCACCGACTATCCTACATACGGACGCTAGCGGCCGCGGTATAGGTGCCGTTCTTCTGCAACGCCACACTTCTTCACAAGAGAGAGTGGTTGCATATGCCAGTCGAGTACTAACCGCTACCGAAAAAAACTATACCATAACTGAGCAGGAGTGCTTGGCTGTCGTTTGGTCAGTGCAGAAGTTCCGTCCCTATCTCCACGGCCGTCATTTCACAGTCGTTACGGACCACCACGCTTTGTGCTGGCTCTCCACTCTGAAGAACTTGTCTGGCCGCTTGGGTCGGTGGATCCTACGTCTGCAGGAGTATGACTTTGACATCATTTACAAGTCTGGCAGAAAACACCAAGATGCCGACGCTCTTTCCCGCTGCCCGCTTCCTTCTACCCAGCTCAGCGTCGGTCAGAGTTCGAGCGTCACCTCTACCGCAGCGCCCTCGCTCGCCTCGATAGACCAGCTATTCTCGGACGACAAGCACACATTTAGGTCCCGCCAGCTGTCTGATCCGTACTGTAGGCGTATTATGGACCACCTCGCTGGAGTTTCCCATCCAACTAACGCGCGACTTCGTCGTCAACTCTTGCAATTTAAGCTGGAGAATGGTGTTCTGTACCGCCACATTTACCACCCTGATGTCAACGCTGGGTTCCTGTGCTACCACGCTCTCTTCGAGTTCACGTGCTTAAAGCCTTCCACGACGATTTGACTGCCGGCCACCTTGGTTTTCAAAAAACTCACGACCGCATTCGAAGTCGTTTCTACTGGCCTGGCATTTCTACTAGCGTAGCGCGGTACGTCGGTTCCTGCGTCCCATGCCAGCGCCGTAAAATCCCGACATCTGCACCTGCCGGGCCTCTGCAGCCAATTCCATGCCCAACAACGCCATTCGAGGTTGTAGGTATCGACCTTTACGGCCCTCTTCCCGTCACTTCTACTGGCAAACGATGGATAGTGACCGCCGTCGACCACCTCACACGCTACGCAGAGACAACCTCTGTGCCTACTGCCTCAGCTTCGGAAGTTGCCGACTTCGTTCTTCGCGCCATAATTCTCCGCCATGGGGCTCCTCGCATATTGCTGAGCGATCGTGGAAGGGTGTTCCTGTCACAACTGTTAAATGAAGTACTGCGCGCTTCTGGAACAACTCGCAAGACAGCTTCAAGCTACCACCCTCAGACCAATGGTCTCACCGAGAGATTCCATCGTACTCTTGCTGACATGATAGCCGTCTACATCAATCCGGACCACAAAAACTGGGATACCCTTCTTCCATTCCTCACCTTCGCTTACAACACGGCCGTTCAGCGCACAACCGGATATTCGCCGTTCTACCTCGTTTATGGACGTCCCCCCTACTTCCTTTCTGGACGTGTCCTTCTTCAACAGCACTGTCAACTCGTCTCCGTCTTCCACCGAAGAATACATTTCAAGACTCGCCCAGTGTCGCCATCATGCTCAAATCAACACAGAAGCGAGACAACAAGACCGGAAGATCACTTATGACGCATCCCACCGCGATGTCCTCTTCCGACCCGGTGACGAGGTGCTGCTTTTCACACCTATTCGCACACCTGGCCTGTGTGACAAGTTCCAGCCACGCTTCATCGGGCCTTACATAGTTCTCGAGCAGACTTCGCCCGTTAATTATCGTGTGACACCACTTGTCCCAACAGACCGCCGTCACCGCAGCACAGAGATCGTGCACGTTTCTCGCATGCAGCCTTTCATGCGACGGTCCTTGTCACTTTGACTTGCGACGGCCAGGATGGCCGCTTCCATGTGGGGGAAATTAGTGTGGTCATTTGTTTTGCGCTTCTTCTCATCTGTGCATTATCATAATCGTCATCATCCATTTGTCTCTCTGTGCTCATCGTCACCGAGTGTCATCACCATCATCATCGCGTGTGTGCGTGCTCTGTCTCAGGCTGCCTGTTCGCTGCCGAGTCCTCGGGCAGAATAAACGCCGTCTAATCCAAGACGTCATAATATTTGTGGTTTTTAGCGTGTCAAAAATATGATATAATTATGAGACACGTCGTAGGGTAGGGCTTCGAAAATTTTGACCATCCGGGCATTCTTTGATGTGCACTGACACCACATCGTACTATCGGCATTAAATAAAACCCAAACAGCAGCAAGCATTCGCAATGGTATAGTGTGTGCCATCCAAACATCACCATTGGCGCGCGCATGCGGTTTAGCAGCACTGCGCATATGCGTGCCTACCCATATAGTGATAGATGGACGGCGCACACTTTACCATTGCGAATGCTTGCCCCTGTTTAGGTTTTGTTTGACGCTGATTTTACGCGGGTGTCTAGTGTTTCGCCTCCATCAGAACGCGGCCACTGTGGCCGGTATCGAACCCGCGACTTTCGGGTCAGCAGGGCGAACGTGAACTGGCCTACGATTACCACTGAGTCGATAACAGTAGGTCAGTTTTCCCTCTTCTGACTTTCGCGACAAAGTAACAACAGTAGTAAACATACCCCCCATCCCCACGCACAAAATTGCAAATAAGTAAAGAAAAAGAGCAAGGAGGTCGATCTCAACATCAAGGGTCACGTCATTCTTTGATATTCCAACCACTGTTTCCCCAAAAGAGCACATCACGCAGAGCAATTTGTTTTCTTTGATTTCCAGCGAGAATACACGGGCCTCGAAGAAGATTGAACGCAGGAACATGCCCAGCACGAAATGGCTCTTCCAGTGGAAAGGCTTGGCGAGATACAAACAACAAAGGCACAATCAGCGTGTACCTATAGACGAGATGCATATGTGAGAAAACAATAAAGATGACTGCAGGAACACTGTTCAGGTTAGGCTTAACATTACCAAGGGTAAATCAGCAGCGAAGGAAGGAAGTAAATACCACGGGGAAAATCAGTCACGGCTGGACGGCTAGAAATCAATCTCTAGTTTCCGAGGAAACAACCGGATAGTTGTTCCTTCTGTAGTTTTCACTCCCCAAATAGAAGTAAAAAAAAATGTGGGCGGACAGAGTAGCCAGATATGAAGAATGTTTTTTTTTTTTTTGCATTTGTTTCTCGATGTTACATAGTAAAGAATGCACGCTTCATTTTAAGCAATAATGAATGAGCAGCCTTGTACAAAGAATTGCAAATATATTTAGCTTTAAAAAAAATTGGGGCACCCTTAAGCTTCGCCTTTAAGGAGTTGAACGCGATAGCGATATCCCGTCCCTAGTGCGTACTTCAATCACTTTAGTGCATACTCTGTAATGGGTAGTACGCTTTAAACCAGGAGAAATTATGCGCGGCAAATGTGGGAAATGTTTTCGAACTTGCTATGCACCCACTACGTGGTGTTAAGGGAATACGCGCAGTAAGGTGTGTGCCGTTTGTAATGGGTGGCTGGCTCTAAACTATGGAATCGTTATGATAGTCACATATTCTGACGTCCCGATGGCAATTTACGCTTGTACCACGCAATATTCCTGGGATATTACATGTTATATTGTGACGCCTATATAAAGGACGCTTGCGTTTGCGAAGCATGGAAGTTATTTCACTGCATTTCCAAGCAGAGGAAGCTATTTTCACAGTATTTCCAAGCAGAGGCTTGGCTGTGTGGTAGAACACCTGCTCGCCACGCAGACAACCCGGGTTCGATCCTCACTCGGACCCGAAAATTTTTATTATTTATTTTATTTGCATCTTTCTCGATTTTTCGGCCACGGACAAGATGATGATTTTTCACTCACAACCAACAACGCCGACGCCGACGTCGGAGTTTCTGCGAAACGAGCTCTTTAACGCTGTCGCGTTAATATGGATTGTTATCACTGTAATGCTGTGATCTGAAAAAGCACGAAGTGCGAATGTTATTCGACACAAATGACCTTACCTACTTTTAAAAAAAGGATCAATGTTATTTATTTATTTATTTATTTATTTATTTATTTATTTATTTATTTATTGAGGTACCTACACGTGAAAAGCACCATTTAGTGTACTACGTGCGGTGTGCGTATGTGAAGTTTGAGTGTGATTTTCAAGAATGCTTCGAAAGGTGTATGATTGCCATAATGCACACCGTTAGCAGGAAGATTAGTCTATTACTTCGTTGTTTGAAAAATAAATATTGTAGAAGAGTGGCAATGCCAACCACGTTTGAAAAATAAATAATGTAGAAGAGTGGTAATACCAACGGCAGGGTGATAAAAAAGGCTTTGATGGCAGCGTGAAGTACTAAACGCCGGCTCAGTATCAGTGAGAAAAAGTGTCCAAATGACAAAATGTGTATGACAAAAAGTGTATCTTTCTGTTTTGGGTAAAATGTATCTAAGCGAAACTCTGTGGTTTGACTTTCCGAAAACCGCATATAATTACAAGGCACGTAGTAGTGCATGGTGAATTCCGGACTAACTTCGCCCACCTAAGGTATTTTGCAACGAACGTGAATCTGTGCACAAAGCCACTTTTGCATTTCGCCTTTCAAGAAATGGGATGAACGCCACGGTTGGATATCGAACCAGCGTCCTCGAGCATGGCAGCGCAACTCCTTAACCGCTAAGGCACGTTGGCTTTTTAATTGGTAGGTGAGGTCATGGCCTCCGCGATCGGCTCCGGCAACGCACCGTTGCAAGCAACGGCTAGCACAGTCAGGCACATCATACGTCCGCCGCGGACGGTGCAGTGACTACGGGGCTCGGGCTAACCCAAACGTCGCGAATGCGATGCTGCTGCGACCGTCGTATTAGATGCGAAGCAGCTCTTTGACAGCCTGTGTAACTGTCCCTCCGTGCGTCCGTACGAACGCGCCGCAACGCGCTCCCCTCACCGCAGTTGTTGGAGCGGTGCCAAGTAGGTCACGCCGCAGCTGCGCGTTGACGTCACGCTCCCCTCGCAGTGCGCGCTGACATCACTCTCTCCCTCACCTGCCGCGCGCGCTCGCCGCAGCGCCCGCAGCTGCCGCCTGACGGGCGCCTAACGTACGCGTTGAAACATGTCTGTACGTGTCACCTCTCTCTTTCCTGCGCAACGCCGCGATGAGCGCCAGCGTCAACGTCAACGCCGCCGCCAGTGTAAGCGTTAGCGCCCGCTGCTTCCCATTTACACATGGTTCCCTTTAGCGGGAGATGGTGTAATTTTTTTGATGGAGACGAAATCGTAAAGGTCCATGTACTGTGCGAAGTCAGAGCACGTTCAACCACAGCATATGGTCAAAAATTACGGAGCTCTTCATTACGGCGTGCCTCATAATCATGTTGTACTTCTGGCACGTAAAACCATAGGAGTTGTTATCAGGTACATAATACGACCGTCTATCTCCCACTGAAAGCGCCCTTGGAGAAAACGACGGAAAGTATAGTGTGAAGAGCATGACACTGCTATATAAAAAAAGTATAGTCACGGACGAAAGACGGAAGCTGTGTAAAAATAGAGCCCAGTAATGAAAGTGGATACATGTAACTTCTTCTGTAACCACGTTCTGACATGAGGCTTAGAAGAGCCCCTTTTGACAAGCGCTGCTGCTTGTCATCCGTGCAAGAAAGAAAAGCACTGGCTCGAAACGAAGACTACGAAACAACGAAGAAAAGTAAAGAAATGATAAAGAAATTCAACCCAGAAATATCATAAGTGTAGAGTCTCAAAAACAGAAAGCTGAGGTTTAATCTTGACACGCTGGCTGTTCTCGGTGTTTATCCAGTCGCTCAGTATTTCAGTATTGCGTTAGTTGGATAAAAGCGAAAAAAGCAAGAAGAAGAAGAAGAAGGCAGCTATGATTTTTCTCGACGTTAAGAGAGTGCGATGTCTTGACGACAGCAGCTGAATTCGAATTAGAACAATGCGCCGCCGGAAGAAAGCCACTCTGCGGAAACGAAAGCGCTGAGTACACACTCTCATCACGCAGCGGTACTGCGCGTCTCTCGGGAAAACGCCTTCACCTACGTTTATATTTTTGTCTTCCTTTGTCAGTATAGGTAACACTAGAACTACACGCGTAGGGAAGTGTGAAAGTGCGAAACCTTGTTTTCTTTTTTTGCTGTGCTTTCTACGTCAACCTTCGGTGGTTTCTGTCAAAGTTCTCGAAAGTTTCTTTGTATCGCTTTTGGTAAACAAGATAGAAACTGTGACTCAATACAACGTTCGAGTGCTTTCCTCATTCACTGCAAACATTTGCCCTCTTCTCGGCGACCTCTCGGAACGATGCTTGCAGGTAAGTGCGGAATAAAGGGGGGGGGGGGGGTCTTTGTTAGCTGTGACGAGGTGAGAACTGTTGAAAGGCGTAGTTTTCTTTTACTCGGCATCGACACGGCTCCTTCTCGATTTGTTTTAACTCGTACTTTGGTTCTTAACGAAGTGGGAAAGCAAGAAGTCTTGCGCAGCGTCAGCACTGCTATTCCACGAGGCTCTTGTTTCTCCGTTCTTTGGAAGCGTTTGCTCTTAGCATTTTGCGTTGATGGGGCTCTTTATTTGTACTTTTCATATCACTGGCCCAGAGACAAAGATGTGACGCCACGTTTGTTTTGTCTGCTGCCGGTTGAAGCACCTACATGACGTTCTTTTTGGAACAGTTGAATACTTACACTATGCAATTAAAAAATAGAAGTGCTCATCGCTACACTATGTCCGGCTACAGTAATTTGAACTCATATTTTGTTCTGTACGATGAAACAAATGTCGGTTATTGCACCTTGCCAAATGAGATTAATATTAAAATTGACGCAGTTTTAGTTTTTACTTTGCAGCCTATTTCTGCAATTTTATGCATAAGCTGTAAAATAATTTAGAATTTTTGAGGCCCTCTAAATCACAAAAGCTTCATACGAATGTATTTCATTTCCTCGAACGTAAGCAACACTGATTCAGAACCACCGCATGAAAGTATGCAATGCTTTAAGCTGCGAAAAAAACTGTGTTGGTATCGTCGCGCGTTCTTACAGCTAAACGCGGAAAAGCAAAAAAAAAAAAAACATGTTACTGTAAATAGCAATGGCTGCATTTGACGTCTGCTTTTTCGTGGTTCTATATTCTAATATCTGAACTAAGCGCATATCCTAGCTGCTAATCACTGATAGCATCAAGGCCAAAAACGAGCGAGCTACTATCTCTTGCTAAGAAACGAGGGAAACGCGGCTCCAAGCCCTGAATAAATCGCGGTGCGGGCGGGAAATGTGTCGAAGTGTGGATACTGCCACAGTTCCACTCTAAAAGTGGCCCTACCAAAGCAGTAGACAAAGTATGCGCCGTTACTCTTTCTAGGCAATTTAAATGTGCAAATGCAGAACAACAAAACACGTCATGTAACAAAAGACATAGGATGTTCATTATTTTCTATTCTAACAACTGGAACGGACGAAATACATCGAACAGAGAAATTTCAAGCATTTATGTGTAAATCCAACAAGCAAGTCGACATTGCTTGAAAAAATTTACCAACGCCTGAAGGATACATTCGCTAGTGACAAATGGGATTACCGGCGAGGATCAATATCAGAGAAAACTGAAGAGAGGGAAAAGTGTGTAGCGTGAAATTCACTCACTTTTCGTTGCGCTGTACTTAAATGCACTATGACAGTACTTCTGCTTTTACCTCCCGGCGAGTACAATGTTAACGTTCGATTTATGAAGAACTTTTACGAAGAATCCCAAAGCGTCTGCAGTGGTCTCGGAAGAACTACCACCAACTATACTTGGCGGCTTACGTACAAATGCCGATGGACTACCTGAACTCGGTAAAAGCCTACCCGAGGTGACTTAGTACGACTAGTTCAACGTAATATAATAGTCCTACAGAACGCAAATAAAAAAGATCAACGCAATGCAAAATACTGCTCTACTCTCAAGTCCGGAGGGAAGGACAAAGAAAAAAGGTCCAACATTTGCTGCAACTTTGAAGGCGGCAGGATCTTTGATTGCAGCAACGCAGGCGTGTAGGTGGTTCCATCTGCTGTTTACTTGAGGCAAAAAAGAGATGTAGGTGTGACATACGGTAATTTTTACCTTGATATTATGATCGATTCGTGGAGACAAGCAATCTCGGTGAAGGAAAATATTGTCACGTCACTCGGAGAGCTCTGTCTGCCCCCGGGGAAATTGTCACGCAGGTGGAGTTCGCTGGAGACAAGAAGAAGAGGGGGGAAGAAGAACGCGCGCGAAGCGAGCAGTTGTGGGGCTGACCGTCATGTCCCTTGCGCTGCACTTAACATCTCTCACCTTGTAAATAAAGCCATTCCATCGTTACAATATATTTTTTTAAGTGCTGGGATAGCGAAAACATTTTGAGAAAGAGCTTTAGGTGGAGCTATTTACGGTGAGACTGAAGTGATGTATGAAAGAAATTAGCTTCCGTCGAAGAAACGGCGCCTCAGGGCGCGCAAGAAGAAAGCACATAACGGACTGTGAGGTCTGAACGAATTGAAGCGCTGTACTTATTGATGAGTTAGATGGATCCTGAACAAAACAAGTATATTGTAATTTAGATCTAACGAGAGCTAAGCATATTTTAAATTCTGAATTGGAGGGATCGGATCAAAAGTGACGCTGTAAAAATCAAGCATGTTATTAGCGCTATTAATTACATTTCCAACGTGCATATCTTAAGAGTGGTTAGTTATACGCACGAGAACATGTATGACTAGTAACGCGGTTTAAAGCGGAGTTACAAGGTGCCAGCACTATTACTTCGTAGGCTATGCGTCGGAGCAGCATTCCCAATGTGATACAACCATCACAAAGGAAACGCTGATTCATCATTGATCCGCGAGCGTTAACTGAAGACCTGCGAAAAAAAACGATGAACCCCCCCCCCCCCCCGCTCACCCCTAACCACTCTTACCGCGTCAGCAAACAACGTCTGCCTTGTGTACATTTGATGTATTGTAGATTTATTCCTCTCTTCTATCCTTTAGGTCATTTCGATATGTTCAGTACTGATCGGTTTTCAGCCCTCCCATCAATCCAGCTTACCCACTGTCTCGTTGCTGAATGGCGTTCCGACTCAATCCAAAAATGTTACCACGTGATGCATGTACCAGTCACTACTTAGTTTGAAAACGTCAGGGTTAGCATTTGGACAATGAAAAATTCGAGAAACAGCGCAAGCTAAAGCCCACACACTGTATGCATAACTACAAAAAAAAATCATAGAAGTTGCTACATAGTTGCACTGGTAGTTCTATAAAAGATTCCTCGACGCAAGCCATTTTTCTCTCACTGTTTTTTTTTTTTCAGGTCATGGTTTTCTGAAACAAGACGGAACGACCCATACTTTGACAAATTGAAAGGGGACCAATCCTGCTAAAGGCTCTCTCGGGTCTTATCGGAGTTCATTAAATTCCACGAGCAGAAATCCACACCTTTAACTTTAGCAGCCTTTTCCTTGAGGGTATGTATACTGCATGTATTTTATGATTCTTTGGTTCAGAAGGGATACTTTTCTAAATAAAGAAACGAGTTTCTCTAGTGACGATGACGGAATAATTTGATTTATTGCGTTGAAGGAAGGAAAATTTGAGATCACGGGTATATTAAAGCTTTCTACAGGAAAGCTGCGTGTCCCTAACACCAATCCTTTGTAATCTTTTCGACGGCTTCCTTTTATTCCTTTTCGTCCCCTCGAATAAAACCTGTCGGTGAGTGCTTCATGAAGTTTCGTGAGCACTTTACGATTGGCACAATTTTTCGCTACCTGTATCTCGTATCATTACTAATATCTCCACATTTAATGACTGCTCGTGTGCGTATCGTTCGAAACTAATGAGAAAATCCGAGTATATTGATTACCTCAGTAGTCCTAGCCACAAAAAACTGGCTGTTTCTAGAATGGGAATTTTGTATGTGTAATTTTCTGTCTTATATTCCATTCAGTGGTTCGTGGTTTGTCAAGCGTTCGATGATACCGACGAGAATCAGCAAATATGCAGGCATTTCTTCATGTTGTAACAGTGTAAGCACGGAGCGGCTGCAACTGATGGACACGTGAAGATTCACTTCATTATCGGATTTCTGCATATCTGCCTGCAAAAACTTTGGATAATACAAAAATAAAAGCGTTTATCGACTACGCCATAAATCAAAAGTTCATAGTAGGACACCACCCACTACGCCATTATTCGTCTTTCTACGGAGGAGCGAGGTACCCGCTACGGATATGTAAGGAATTATGTGAACTTTGTTCATGCTGCTTGTGGGTTACGACGGTGAAGAATTATGCATGAGCATATTACAGTGCGTGCTAAGCATTAAACCACACATTCGTTGCGCAATTAGCATAGTGTGATGACTGGCTGTAATTTTACTCTACCGCCACGTTATATTACATAGGATAACACGATTCCTTGGCCGACGTCCGTCCGTCCGTCTATCTATCTATCTATCTATCTATCTATCTATCTATCTATCTATCTATCTATCTATCTATCTATCTATCTATCTATCTATCTATCTATCTATCTATCTATCTATCTATCTATCTATCTATCTATCTATCTATCTATCTATCTATCTATCTATCTATCTATCTGTCTACCTGTCTGTCTGTCTGTCTGTCTGTCTGTCTGTCTGTCTGTCTGTCTGTCTGTCTATCTATCTATCTATCTATCTATCTATCTGTGATCGCTATTTGAAGCACGCTGCTACACCAGCGAGCACGATTCAAACTTACACTCAATTTCGACATTCCTGTTTGCTTCTATAATTATCAATGCTTTATTTTTATAAGTCATGATATTGCTGTCTATGTGTAAGCCCATAAATTGCAACTAGAAACAGAACCTCAGCACACGCTGGATGCAAGTCAAATTAATGAAGAGATCATTCACCTTTACGTAAGAAAAACAAAGCGAACTCACGGAATGTAAAAACAAATAAAAGACATTTGCGCTTTCTTTTAAGCTCTACTGAATATTTGCCTGACAACAAAGAAATGAGAGAGACTAAACTAATAAACTCAGAAAAAGAAAAAAGCCTTCCCTAATGAAATTCTCGGGACACTGCATGTGCGGGAGCGTCTCGGCAAAACCTAAATCATCGTGATCTCATTCCTCCCATCAATTGGGTTCAATTAATATTCCCAGCGACTTCGTTGGAGAAACGAGCAGTGCAATGGCGGCTGGCGAATGACCGGCCGCTCATTAAAAGGCCCCGTAATGATTAAGCAGCAACGGTTCATCTGGCATAATAAATTCCTGCGCATCCGTGACTTTCCGTCGTTAGAAAATTACTTTGTATATACATATACCGAATCATTCTTTATATTTAACGACAGCATTGTGCGTGGCAGTTTGTATTTTTCATGCATTAGGGCGCTAAAATGTTTCCTACAAACGTATAAGATTCGCTGTTCTTAGCTTCGCCAGAAAGCTAGCACATTGGCATGAATCGCGGGAAAGAGTGATTATCACTATTTTACGATGACATCATGTCTGGATTCGTGTCATTTTCCAGTAGATTTTCAACGTAACATTAAATTACTACTAGTAGCCTGAATACGATGTAACTAAGTATAGTAAAATCACCCAGTAATAAACCAAGTAATGAATGTACTAAACTATAAAAAGGAGTGCCCCGATACCCACTCACCATTTGTAGCACCTGGCAACTGCCCACATGAAAAAATTGTTTTCCCTTACTAGCACGTCATTCAGAGATTATGCTAGAACTACAGGAGCTGTATATAAGAATAGTTATAGACGATATCCATCAAAAAACATTAAGTTACAATGTTGTAACATTTTTTTAAAATTTGTTTCCCAATGCTTTACCATTTGAGCTTTAACAGAGGGTACTCCCTCGTCCGCTTTTTTGTAGGGCATTTATGCATGCCTAATACGTAATTCAAAGGTTCTCGGTTCGGTTCGTATCGAAGGAAAGGGATGATTTCTGTCCAATATAAAATAATATTAATATCTGGGGTTTTACATCCCAAAACAGCGATATGATTATGAGAGACGCCGTAGTGGAGAACTCCCGGAATTTCAACCATCTGGTGTTCTTCAACGTGCGCTGACATCGCACAGCACACGGGCCTCTGCCATTTCGCCTCCATTCGAAATGTGACCGCCATGGCCGGGATCGAACCCGCGACCTTCGGGTCAGCAGCCGAGCACCTGATGTCTGTCCAATTTAATTCCCTTGAATCTAACTGAGACTCATCACAATACAGTTGAGAAACTACATATAGTATCCCATATGTCTTCCTTGGTTTAATTGTCTGGTAAGCTTTATTAGGTTATAATACACAAAACGACGCCCTCGGATAATTTCCCCTACTTTCATAATTCCACTGTGAGGCTTTCGTCCCGGAAGACTGGATGCCCTAGGTAGCATGCGAGTGTTTATTGGTCAGCCACCATCTCATCCAACAATCAGGTGCCTCGTGACTCCCTCCGGGATGAAAAAAAAGACTTCCACACTCGCCGCCTCAGCTAGGAGGGGCACTGGCTAACACTGCCAGGAAACAAGGACACATAAATACCCTACAAAAATCTGGACGAAAGAGCAGCCTCCGTTGTAGCTCATATTGTAGAGCATCAGATGCGTAATTAGAAGGCTTTCAGATCCCACTGGCGGGAAGGGTGATTTTTCGACCGCTTCTTAGTCCAACGTGATTTATCTTGATCTCCTATCTAGTTTACATGCTTCGTTGTAGACCTCGTTTAGGGCGTCTTGCAGGTAACTTCTATCAAATAAGCTTTAGTTTAGTAGCACTAGCTAAAAGGGTCCCCGTAGCACAACCCTACCAGCCACCCGCATATATAACCAAATACTCAAATGCATTCCTAGACATAAATAATATCCTGCGTAAGTATTATCCAATACTCGCCTTAGAAAAGCGTTTCCCGAAGTACCAAAGATCGTGTATCAGCGTAATAGGAATTTTAAGGACATGTTAGTGCATGCAACAGTAGACCCGCATTCTATTGCCCACCTAACACATCGCTCTCGTCCAAGATGCAAGACTTGCAAACACCTTCAAGATGACGTTAAAGTTAAAAGCACCGCACGTGATTACGTCTATCATATAAAATCTAGTTTCACCTGCACTAGTTCTAACGTTATCTAAATGCTCGAATGTTCATATTGTCACAAACGGTATATTGGTGAAACGGGACAAACTGCTAATGCTTGATTAAAAGGTCATCGCGCGGACACAGCAAAGAAATTACCCAGAGCAGTGACACATCATTTTAATGTAGCAGGTCACAACATCGATGACATCAAGCTTTACATACTTCAGCCAAACTTTCGGTCCGCAAGAGAAAGAAAATATACGGTGTCATACCTTATTCACAAGTTCAATACACTCCAACTAGCAGGTATAAACAATTCTAAGAGGGCTCTTGCATCCATTCGATATGGTACATGCACAACGAAAGCCAATGATAGTTAAACCTCCTTCTAGGCATTTCAAACCTACCATTGTTAAGGAATGCTTCTTTTGACAACCATGATTCGAAGAAACGTCTAACCATCCCCCCTGCCCTCGCTTTTTTTCTTTTCTTTTTATTCACGGAATACCTCTTCCAGGCATTCAGAGCCCTTTTCTTTGTACAGCGCCTGTTTTGCGCCCCTCTTTCTTGGCCCTCGTCCCGTATGCGCTGCTTCAACCAAAGATGAACGCCTACCAAGTCGCTCAAGTTTCTATTCTTATATCTCTTCCCTTTTACTCACACAATTCGTCACAATGCCCCCATCCCTCGCACTCCACCGCATCCACAGTTGCCCTCTCTCCCTCCTGTGTTCGGATTGGAGGAATGGGTATGAAGCATATACACGCTAGCGCTAAGGAAATCAGTTCTAGCCTTGCGGCAGACAAGTCCGCTTGTCGAAACGTCGGCTCGAGCACACAACTCCTGTCTGCGGATTTTTTCATCGCAAGCTTCCATCGTCCTCTTCCTGCCGTTTTTGGGGTTTGTCTGCTCATCAGTATTTCTTGAACTTTGGACCTGAATAACGTCAAAATCCTGTCGCGTACATCATGAAAGCCTTTCTTCCAGTCCCGTGTGGCACATACCCGTACACCATTGGCCGCAATATGTGGGTGTGAGCTACAGGTGATTCATAGTTTATATCTGCCCAGGAACGGCGACAAATGGTATTGGTAACTTGAACGTAAGAGCGTGAAGAATATCCGGCATAAGCAGCACTGATCTGACAAATCAAACAATAAAAATGAGGCTCCCAGTAGGAATTGAACGAAGGCATTCTGCGTGGCAGCCATTAATTTCGCCACAGAGCCACGTCATGTCTTGAAAGTGCTTTTAAGAGATCCTGAGTTGGCGTCATGTAGGTGCAATGCCAATTGTAGTTGCAGTGCTAGCTATCTAAATTTATAACAAAGCGATCAGCATTGCTTGTGATAGAGGCGTCATGTCGGGTTAAAGTCAATTGTACCTACAGTGCCGGCTCCGCTTTTATAACACTCTAATAAACATTATAGTAATGGGAACAACGCGACATACAGCGGCCATGCACTCGCACAACATTTTCTGACATTTTCTGCGTTATTCACGGTAGTGCAAGGGCGCTCTGCACGGTGAACGCTCATTCACGGAAGGCTGCTCCCTGAAGCACTCGCACCAGTGCCGGTGTGTTGCGCACTGCAAATTTGCGTGTATGTACAGCGATACGGTACGACCACGCGCCTTCGCTGTTAAATCAGCTGTTGTATTACTATCACGTTTAAGTTCACGCTTTCCATTGCGCGCGTATCTCTTGCGTTTGTGTAGGTACCACCAGGTTCAATTAAATGGCAGGCAGGGCCGCTCATTAATCTCATCAACGTATGCGGCAAATCCAACCATATAGCGTGCCGTCGTGCGCGAACTTCGCGAACTCGAGAAGCATAAAAACTCGTTTGTCCCTGGGAAGGAGGGGCCGGAGAGCATCAGCACTTTTAATTAACACGCGTGCGCCCAGATAAACTGCATCGAGGGTGTGTACATACAATGTTTCCTTTGTGCGCTTGCAAAAGACGTCAAGCTTTCCGCACGTGTGCACGAAAATTGCATTCTATGATTTTATAAGGCTATTTTTAGCGCTAACTATTCATTAGTGGTGCGGCCCGCA
Source organism: Rhipicephalus appendiculatus (assembly GCA_030522465.1). Taxonomy (NCBI): domain Eukaryota; kingdom Metazoa; phylum Arthropoda; class Arachnida; order Ixodida; family Ixodidae; genus Rhipicephalus; species Rhipicephalus appendiculatus. Next base: position 41,397 of record JALIZH010014703.1, read on the forward strand.
CCACTAATAATTTTTTCTGGAACCTTACGTGCCAGAACTACGTTATGGTTATGACGCAAGCTGTAGTGGAGAGATCCGGAAATTTTGATGGTCTGCGATTATTTAGCATGCACAGACATCAAGCAATACACGGGCCTTTATAGTGCTTTACGGACGTCTAAATGCGACTGCCGCGACCGGAATCTACTATGCAAGTTAATTATACTTGTCGTAAGGTGAAGGGCACCCCAGGGAATGTATGTACAAGCGGTGCAGCTGGAGTCAAAGGTGTGGTGTGTCCGCAGAATTCGCCGAACAAGCGTAGGCTCAGGTTCCTATCACCAAACAAAAATAAGTTATCAAGCAATGGTATCTTATCTTTGTCGTATCAAGCCGCGCGGAATTTTCCATAATGTAAAATTAAGGAAAAACGCGTAAATGGACGAATTTGCGTTTTAGAAAGACGTAATGAAACACAGCCAAAAAGTGCATATTATCCTGTAGTTATCGCGAAGTAGTGAGTTACTGTCTTTTTATTTTAAATATTATTCTCGTATAAAAATAAATACATCCGAAAAAACCCATTACAAATGTATCCATTAACTTATACATACGACGACGCATTACTATGTGGTAACTCACCGTTCTTTTAGTGTTTGGTTATCGTGCTGTTTTATAGATTACCATGAATCTTAATCAAATGGCGCAGCTTGACGTCACTTAATATATTCTCGCGTAAAGTGCTCCGCACCACTGCGATCTCTTTTTCTGAGTGCCACATTCGAAGGGACACTTTGTAAATGTGTCGCTAGAATTACACAAGAAAAAAGAAGCGGGGGCTCCTATTTTGTTTGGTTGTGACTGGGTTTCACTTTGGATACTTTTGAGAGCAGAGGAAATTTATTGAGTTCCGAGAAAACATTCAGAACATCGAACAGAAAAGCGTCAAGGAAAAAAATCAGGCGGAAACCAGAAACTCATTCATTACTTATTGACTGAAAAAGTGCCAGAATGATGGATACAATGATGATGGATAGAAAAGTGTTGACGGAAGTTGAAGAAGGGTAGCAGACGAAAAGAATAAGGAATGCGTAAAAAAGTCTTTAAAGCTTTTCCAAGTAGCCATGGAATGGATTTACTAAAGGAGTCTATTGCCTCACGAATTGACAGCAGCAAAATTTTTAGAATCCGTCCAGAGCGGAGTTACAAAGATTTGTGCCACGCTGCAATTGCTTTCTCTCTCCTCTCGTCGCGACGAAAGCGCTGGAAGATGGCGCGGGGGGAGAAGGTACATCACGCGCGATTCGCGACCTTGAGCACTTTTTCTCTCTTTTTTCTTAGAACGCGTGGCTTTTTCAGTGCGACCACGCACGCGTGCGCTGACACGTGGCGGCCTCCCACGGCGGCCCCAGTAACTCCCGAGCGCGCCTTGCTCAAATCAGGCAATGGCGTGATACTTAAGCCTATGGCGCAATGATTTTTTAAGGCGAAATCCTTTAATGTCTCATGCTCACGTCCGTCCGGTGTCCGTCCGCCCGGTGTCCGTCTGTCTGTCCGTCTGTCCGTCTGTCCGTCTGTCTGTCCGTCTGTCTGTCCGTCTTTCTGTCCGTCTTTCTGTCCGTCTGTCCGTCCGTCCGTCCGTCCGTCCGTCCGTCCGTCCGTCCGTCCGTCCGTCTGTCCGTCCGTCTGTCCGTCCGTCCTTTCGGATGTCCGTCCGTCCGTCCGGATGTCAGTCTGTCCGTCCGTCCGTCCGGATGTCCGTCCGTTCTTCCGTCCATCCGGATGTCCGTCTGTCTGTCCGTCCGTCCGGATGTCCGTCCGGTGTCCGTCCGTCCGTCCGGATGTCCGTCCGTCTTTCCGTCAGTGGAATGGCCACACGCTTTCGCCGAACACACTTTGGAATGTACAAAGTGTCCTTCAATTTTGGGTTAGAGCATCATTTGTCGGGAGAAGAGAGAGCGATTTTTAGCTGATTTTGAGAATTTATTATAAAATCGAGGCCGCGTGCTGCGCTATAATATTTGGCTCACGTGTTCTCGGGAGCCTCGACTACCAATCGGGAGTATTTTCTGACCATGTTTAAACGGTTTTGCAAGGGTTCTTTAAATCAGAAGCGACGCAATAAAGTGTGATGAATATAACACATTGACCGGAGATCGCTTCGAGAAACCCGCTTCATGAAAGCACTTTATTCGTTAATAACGGGCCTTCGGAACTTTTTCTTCCTCCAAAGAGTGGTAGCTACTGAAAGTGAAACGCTACAGGATCGAAGCAATAAGGTGCCGTGCTGATTAAGTTGCAACCTAATGTTTCTATGCGATTTACATTTTTGCATTGACCCATTGGCAGGGCAGTGTTCATTACCAGTCGGCTCCTGTTTCAGTTGCCCGTTCATTTTACCCGTTCTTCATCCTGACCGCTTTAGGTCTCGTTAAAGGGGGTACACTGTAAATGAAAGACTATTAATATATGGTGGTGTGTAGTGCGATTCACTGGTACTTTCAGAAAGGCTTCAGATTACTATATTTTTGCTGATTATTCGTGCAGATTGCGTCTTAGCCGGAATTTTGCAACACAATCTAGTTTTAGGTTGAAATGACTGTTCTTTCATACGTTCCTCGCAAAAGGACGACAATCTTGCCAGAGTTACAAACAATTCTAGGCTATACATACTACCTCAGACCACCAGAATCTGGATGAGGGAAGTAGCTTCAAAGTTTCGCTCGCGGGATACCGAGGATGGTAATATATCGAGCCGAGAGGCTGCGAAAAGCAATCCGTGACGTGTCCCGTGATTCGTCATACAGCGCGCAATACGCATATTTGTTCCATAGTGTGGATACAATATTACGTAACTACACGGTGGCATTGACAATAAAGTGGCCATCTAGAATTGTAAACGGTCCAATTGTACACAGAACACCAGAACTGCGAATTCGGCATTGTAAGTTATATGCTTTATTACTGAGACAAGCGCAAGGGACATGGTATATTTTTGCTAGAGTTAACTCTTACGCTTACGTACATGATGATGATGATGTTGATTATGACGATAGTGATGTGGTGTTTTATGGCACAAAAGCGATTTGTCCTAAAAGAGTGTCTGCCCGATAGAAAAAAATCAATGGATTCTTACGTCCATAATCTACGGCCCGGTGCTGTGCTGTTTGCACTATAGCAGGCACCTGTCAATCTTGCTAGACAGCAGTTAGAACGTGACAAGTGCATGGAAGGTAAAAAAAAAGCTTCCTTAAAAAGACCTTACGTATCTCGTTCACTACCAGGACGCCGGCGCGTCTCCATGTACGTTCTTTACGGCTTCTTGTTTCATCCGTTTTCGCAAATCTATACATTCGCAATGAACTTCATCAATGAAAGAACGACGGAACCAGGCTTCAGAGAATGCTTCAGTTCCACGCACACCATGCGCGTGTCTCCTTTTGCCTTCTGTGTACACGTCCTCCAAGGATGGGTTCATCGTTCTTCCAAACTGTGTACACAGAAGCCCAGCTCCTGTCTATCCAACAATGAGCTTTAGCGAGTCCAGTATTGTATATAACAGCCCGAACATTCTCGAGGTACGAGATAGGCACAAGACAATCGCTAGCTCAAAGTCAGTTGCGAGATCGCACTTCTGTAACTATTGTGGTCCCGTGAAACGCTTCCGCTGTTTCCAGAGACGCGTCTCCGCGTTCTGTTTTTGGAGCGGAAGCAGCCGTAATTACAGATGAAGAGCAAACAAGGCGCCACGTGTGCAAGCATGGTTCAGTGAGCCAATGGTCCAATGAATCAATGTAACCGAGCGTCTTAGCCATAAGAAAGTTGGGCACCCACGGAGTATAAGAAGATTGCTTCCCAAGGGGCCATGTATAGGACCGTACGCATGTTACTAATTGCACTTAAACTTACTAAGCTTCCGGGGTGCTGTAGTCGCACCACTGGAGCGTTGTAGTCGCACCACCGGTGCGCACGAGGGGGGCAGAGGGGGGTGGGGGGGGCTCACCTATTCAACTAAGCGGGGGGGCGCAAACTTGTGCAACCAACTATACTCGACCAATTGGACCCTAGCGCGGCTCTCTTCTGCCCTATACTTTTACTCAGTTGGACCTGTCCCGTCATTGTTTAGGGAGCAGGGTCATGGCCACATAGGCCTTTGACGATAATGGCGGCCGAAGATTCCTGATGTTGCATTTCCAGAATTGCTTACTTCTCATCATTAGGCAATGACAAGGTCCAAAGACAGGGCACTGTGGGAAGCACTTCTTTATTTTTTTTAATCCATTACAAATAATGTGTCCTTCGGACTCGACCAACGAGGGAGCGCTGCGATAAAACTTTGCCCTCCCCCCCCCCCCCCCCCCCCAAATGGGGAAACCTGCGCACGCGCATCATCATCATCATCATCAGCCTGTCTACGCCCACTGCAGGGTAAAGGCCTCTCCCATGTTTCGCCAATCAACCCGGTCCTGTGCTTTCTGCTGCCACGTTATACCTGCAAACTTCTTAATCTCATCTACCCACCTAATTTTCTGTCTCCCCCCTCGCGCGTTTGGCATCTCTTGGAATCCAGTCAGTTACCCTTAATGACCAGCGGTTATCCTGCCGACGTGCTACGTGCCCGGCCCATATCCGTTTCTTCTTCTTGATTGCAACTATGATATCCTTAACCCCCGTTTGTTCCCTGACCCGCTCTGCTCTCTTCCTGTCTCTTAAGGTTGCACCTATCATTTTCCTTTCCATCGCTCGCTGCGTCGTCCTCAGTTTAAGTTGAACCCTCTTTGTAAGTCTCCAGGTTTCTGCTCCGTAGGTAAGTACCGGTAAGATGCAGCTGTTATATACCTTCCTCTTGAGGGATAGTGGTAGACTACCATTCATGATTTGATAATGCTTGCCGAATGAGCCCCATCCCCGAGAACAGCGCACGCGTATGCGCGTAAGCAAATAACACGTGTGTATACACGTGCTTAACCCATACAGAAGGACATTTCGGAACTGTATGTTTAGAGATATTGTACACCTGTTGTCGTAGGTTCTTGCGTTAGAAGCCAGATGTGCGCCGTCTAGCGGGCTTCTGCCACCAGGATATAAGCTAATAAATGTAACAAACTGGAAATTATGCTTTTTTTTTGCGTTTTTTTTTTTCGGATGGCGAGCGGTTTCGATGAAGTATAAAGGCACCGAGGAGCGAGGAAAATCAAGGGAAATAAAGGCGCGAAGATCCAGAGATTGCTAACGAAGACAAAGGCGAAGGGGACACTCTTCAGAACGCCTGACAACAAAAACGATACCCGCCTCATCTTTGCGCTGTTTTCGAGCCAAGAGCATTTTGGGAAAAAGACTCAAATGCTGGGCTCAGAGTCATATCGCTGCGTTAAGTGTGCGAAAACAAAAGAAAAATAACGGCTGGAGAAATAACGGCTGTAGAAGCATGCCTGAGCGAAACAGCGTTATCAAATATACTAAAAAAACGAATAGCGTATAAACGCAAACATGACGGAATTGTAAAGCGCAATGAATAAACGAGTGAAAACAGAACCTTTTGGCACTTTCGGAAGGTCGCGATTCTTTTTCTGAAAGAAAACGCGAAAAAAAAAAAAGGCGGCACGACTAGCACAGAAAATGTGCTCGGTGTTTTGTAGACTGAACCCTCGAATCTCTGCTCTGACAAGACGTCTATGCTTGCGTGCTTCTGGGTTTTGCCCTCTGGCTCTCGCGTCATTTATCATCATCTCAGTCGTCTCCACTCCAATGCACGCCTACGTTTCTTTTTCGCTTATTTTCAGCGCTGGATACTCTGCGACTGGTAGAGCACCCTTCCACAGCGCAGCATTTCTATCTGTACGGTACATTCCGGTGTTTCTAGTTTCAAGCGCAGGCCATGTTTCATTGTCCTGTTTACCTTGCGCTCAACCTACACCGAACCTGCCAGCTCCAGCGGGTTTTCAGACATCTCGCTCAACGTATCTGAAATGGATCGCACCATACAGCGGAGAACTGCCTCGCTCATTCATCGCCGAGTTTGGCGCGATTGCGGATAAAGTCTGCGCGGCTGCGGCCATTTCGAGCCGCCTGAGTACTGCACCGCGATCACGAATTTTCTTCATTAGTTTCCACGAAATATACAAGAGACTATCCCGAGACTTTCACAATATCAGGATGTTTTGCTGCATCCCCATCACCGTTAAAAAGGAGCGGTAAGCTGAATCGATTGTCGAGTCTTGATCTTTTATTTACAAACAATCCTTGTCCTTATCAAGGGTAGATAACTATACCTTGCTGTTGCGACATATTAAGCGTTAATTAAGCACAAAACCTGTAGGACGAGACGGGATGGAACACACACACACAAGCGCTATCTTCGTGACCATTGTACTATACAAATTTACCAAATGGAATCACGCGGCCGAATATTGAATCAGCCACTATGCATGACCTAAGCAAAGATTGTGTCAGCACACCTTCATTATCATTAACTGTCCACTATACATGAGCTAAGCAATGATTGTGTCAGCACACCTTCATTATCATTAACTGTCATTAGTTAATGATAATGAAGGTGTGCTGACACAATCTTTGCTTAGCTCATGTATAGTGGCTGATTCAATATTCGGCCGCGTGATTCCATGCGCATGTGTGAGTGTAATTACATGTGTACATTTTTATCCGGCTTTCAATATATCATTGTTGAAAGTTAGCGCTTGCGCGCGTGTGTGTGTTTTCCTGCCCCGTGCCGCCCTATCAGTTCTGCGCTTAACACTGCAGAATTGCCCTTATTTCTCGTTTTCTTTATATTTCGCGTGAACGTGAACAAGTAATACAAGAAGTTGTGATTGTTAAAAGCAGTCCGAAAAAATCCAAACTGTGCGAAGCATCATTATCGTGTGTGCAGCTTGCCTTACTTTTAAAAACTACTCTGTGATATACTTAAACAAGAGGTGACATATGCACTGACCTATGCCCTCCACAATGAAAACTGAGGTGAAAAGTAAATTTTTGTGCGACATGCATGTTTGCATTTATATTTATCCGTGGCACGAATCCCGCCGGGCCTGACGGAACAATCGAATCTATACAAAAAGGTTTGAGAATTGGCCACACATTCTACCGCAGAAACACATTATCTTTGTGCCAAGCTCACGGTACATTACCCCGAAGTTTTCATTTTGCCAGCAGTCCTAAATCGGCGTTAAGGGCCATTAAGCCTCATTTTGCTCACAACCAGCCCGTACTATGGGCAACATTTTTTTCTTCGGATTTATCCTGATGGGTTTCTACGAACCAAAGGCACTGTTGCAGATAAACTTACCCTTTGTTTCATTTTTTATCTGTTGCATATGCCGCCTAATACTCAGGCTTTTATGAAAGAAATCGTTCTCCTTCACTTCCCCGCCTTTACATTACTGCGGCCATCTTCGCGCTTCTTGATATTTAGCCTTATTATTTCCGACAGGTTTTATTTTTAGCGTGTGAAGCTGGATGGCTCCCCAGTGTTTCACGTTTAGAGTAAATTAATTTTTCACGAAACGTGCGATTTGAAGGTTATTGGGACTGTGACCTCCATCAAGGGCAGAATCACGTCTCGTACATTTCTTTTTAAATGCGAAGCATTTCTTTGCGTACTGTAAGCACTTTCGCGTTTCTATCTATCTATCTATCTATCTATCTATCTAGCCGCCTACGTCTATCTATCTATCTATCTAGCCGCCTACGTCTGGGTGCTCTCATGATGGCCTCCTTAACTTGGGGTAGACCAAAATTTGTATGGGAGAGTAAGAGGTATTAACGAATATGTCTGGCTGGTCATGACATGAATAACGTGAAAATTCCATCGCGTACGTTGTCAAACTCATTTCTCTGGACACGTGTGGCTCATACCCGTATGCCACGGGCCGCGGAATGCGGGTATGCGCCACAGGACTTTGACAATTTATATCTACCCAGGAACGGCGAGAACAAGGCAGTTGGTAATTTAAAAGCGACAGCATTAAGAAAAACGGACATCGGCGGCGCTGATGCCAGGAATACAAAGAATAGAAATCAGAGTCCAAGCAGGAATCGAACCTAAGCATTCTGCGTGGCAATCAAGCACTCTACCACAGAGCCACGTCAGGTCTCGAAACTGCTTTGGCAGAACACCCTATGCAGGCGTAATGTTAGTGAATCGTATATTGTGGTTGCAGTGCTGGCTATCTAATTTTATAAACATTACATACGTACTCCTATGACGAAGGAGTCATGTCGGATTAACGTCAGTTGTATACTTAAGCGCCATCCACTGTAGTTGGTTTTCGTAGCACTATCCAGGGCTACCATCCTTGCAAACACAAGCTCTACATATCAGCTTATGGCTTCTGGTGTTGGCAATACCCATGTTTCTGTTGGCATCGTTACACAACTGTAAACCACTGGTTATATATGAAACATATGCGACTGTTAAACATGTCTGTGCGTGCAACATTTGTACATATCTTTAGCGTCATTTCATAACGTTTCGCTCAATAAAAATAATACAACCCAGTCACCTTACCTCCTGGATGCTTCGCATAACATCGATTCCCATGGTACTTGGGATATGCGTATTTTTTGTGTGTTTCCAACTGAATAACTCCTTCTGGAGAATAAGTTGTCTCACGTGACACTCCGTAAGTCACATGAAACCAACATACTACTCATCTTTGAAACGGCTGCATAGATCTAGGCGTCCTGCTCAACGCCTTCCCTCCGTGATAGCGTCCGGTTTCAAGATTGTTGAAATTTATGAGTCAGTTTTAGAGAAAAATTAGGGGCCCGACGCTTTTAGATCAGAATATTGACACACTTATTCATTGCAATTGTACTATATGTTTAGAAACAAAATGTTCTCATTCTGGCTTGCAGTACAGGCTATATATACTTTCATACCTATCTGTCTTCCTCTTTTGTGAATGCTAACAAGTGTCCTTCCGACATTTCGGCTAAGTTCTTAGACGCATTTAGGCTTTATTTTCAGTGTCCGGCAGTATTTCAAATATATCCATGTATTTGTACTGCCATTGCGTGTTTTTCTAAAAAAGAATTAGTGGCTGCAGTTATTCTGTACTAGCGACAGGTTCAACTAGACGTTCAGATATCAATTATTAGTACGAATACAAGCGTAGTTGTTTGTTTTTTGTATATTATTTACTCGTAACGTCGTGTTCTACATGTGCTTTTTTAACACATGATGCACATATCTTTATGATGTTGGCCGAGATACGGCTATGCGAAAGTATGTTGAGAAAGAAATTAAATGGACAAGTGATGACTGAGTAAGTTTACTAATTTGTGACTCCACAGGAAATGGCATAATGGGCTGTGAAAATATGGAGCAGACAGTGGAGGTCAAAGTAAACCCTTTCTTCTAAAAAGCACTTACAACTCAGGTGTTTTAAAGCATTTTTTGAACTTAAGCACGCAAGAATGCGGCTGTCATTCGATGTAGACTCCATAATTATCCTCCCAATGCCGGTTGTAAGGTTGTCTAATTACGTGACACAATAATTCATCCATTGCGTATGAAACACTGCTTATTATTATTAATATAATTTTGACCTTGATATGAGTAACCAGGTTGCTGCAACCTGTGACCTTTCACAGGCCGGACTGTGCGCTGCCGTCATGACGGAAAGCTGAATAAGCGACATGCAGTGTGAAAGTATTCCTTTGTCATTATTTTTCCCAGAGTTCTTTTCGCTACCAACTGATAAACTATACGCTGTAATAACAATACCTACATGTATTTTTTTCGTTACGTTGTTGTCCTTGCTCTTGCAGCGAAAAAGCACAGCAAGTATCAAACATAACACGACTATGTTCTTAATCTGGAGTGAGTAGAGTCTATTAGGAAACAAGGTATTAGGAGAGCTCAGATGCCTCAAACCACCTGGTGGTCGAAAACGGTCGTCTATAAAGCTCAAGACTGTCAGGTACACATGAGCCTACTTCGTATATGGGAATACGAGTCTGCTGGCAAGACCGATGAGTGCTGCTGCGTAAGATCCACCTTCGAAAAGTCAAACATGGCCATACGCGAGACAGGATGATCCGGAGGTATAGGCCGAACGTTATTTCTTTTTTTAGATGTGAAGCATCTTATGGCGAAGCTTAATCCGGTGGTGGTGGTGGTGGTGGTGTGCCTCGAGGCCTCACTTACTGCGCATGCGCAAACCCTTTCAAAAAAAAAATAATAAAAAACCTCCTCTCCCCCTCTCTCTCCTCTAGGCATCCCTCCACGCGGCAACCACACCCTCACTGCGCATGCGCCTCCCCTCCTCTCCCCCCTCCTACGCTCCCCCCTCTCTCATCTAGGCATCCCTCCCCGCGCTCCCACTGCGCATGCGCGCCCCCCCCTCTCTCTCCTCTAGGCATCCCTGCCCACAGCGTCCACACCCCCCACTGCGCATGCGCGTCCCCCCCCTCTCTCTCCTCTCCTACGCTACCCCCCCTCTCTCGCCTCGCGACGCCGACGCAGGCAGCGTCCGCTAGCGAGTTTCTTGGTTGAAAAAACCGACTGCTCGCGCTGCACAAACGTTCACTGGCCATCCCGTATATATGGCAATGGATCTTGACCTCCAAGGTGGTGCCGGTGGGAGATTTCTCCTGTGCGTTGTTCAACAATAATAATTCGCAGCGTGTGCGTTAACTAAAAGCGCACTGTGGGTCTGTGTGTCCAGTCGGAGTCTTCTGTCTCTCATTGCCCATTAGCAGCGATTGGCATGTTCCCGTAGGAAACACCACTCCATCACTGCGTGCTTTGCGCCTCCCCAGTTTTCTCTCCTGCGCAACGCTGCGATAACCGCCAGCGTCAACGCCGCCGCCAGTGTAAGCGTTAGCGCCTGCTGCTTCACATCTACACATGGTTCCCTTTAGCGGGAGATGGTGTAATTTTTTTTCCCTTAACGCTGTGGCCCAAAGAATGCACAAAATAGTGGTGCACAAATCCTCTGAGCTACCATGATTCTTGCTCTTGAATGTCACACCTTGAAGATGCTACACGGCCACTTTTGTTTTTTGTGACGTGAAAACAGCTAAGTCAAAACAAACCAGGGACTAAAATGGAACGTTTAAAGGGCCATTCAACGAGCTTACTCAGAAATTTTCGCAAAACACTGGAAGTTGTAAGACGCTGTCTGGATAGCGCTTAAGCAAAAGACTTTCTCGAAGTGGCTTATTTATATTATAGGAAAAGTTAAAAGAAATTGAAGTGTCATGTTGTAATGGTGTTAGGAGGCAAGCTTCACTGCCTAATAGAATGTTCTATTTTCTTCCATCGGCTTCAGTCTGCAACCATTCTACCTCGTCAGAGTTATCTCGACGACGGAACGTATGAAATCGATTAATCTTGATGCAAGAAACCTCATCTACTTTTTTTTCTCTCTGTTTCTCTTGTGCTTCGCGGCTCATAACCTGTGATGGCATTGCGGCAAAGCTTTTAACGAAGAACCATAGTCACGTGCCTGTGTCAGTGAGGATCATTGGCGTTGCAAATCAATGATGGTCAGTGACGTTACAAATACCACCTGTTATGTGCTGTATGCGAGCGTAGGTCTTTCTCTTATGAAACAAAATGGACGTGGTCTTCAGCATTAAGTGTCAATCACTTGTGCGCCACGAAGGTATGTGATATCTGGTACACGTAATCGCCAGCGAGCGATCTATGTACAAAGCTTGTCAGTTTTGAATGCACGAGCCTCGTGAGGTGCCTTTCAAGAAGGTGTCACGAACGTTCACGAAGACAAGTGTGAATGCTTCAAAAGTGCACGATTGTGTTTGGACAAGGGCGAAAACTGCGAATTCCTTTCTTCTCATGAAATAATCGAAGGCAAAATTGGATGAACAAAGCGGAAACGTTCTTGTAAAAGATCGTATGGAATTTCACAAGCTCAAATTTCCCTTTTGCAAAATCCCTTAGCACAACCAAACGGAACAGGTAGAATGTGCAGCATGCGCACTCACGCATGTTGGCATTAAAGTCAATGCTAGGTCGTTGTACCTATAGACATTCGCGCAATGTCGCGATAATGAATAACGTTTCACAGTTTATTTCAGTTAGGTTGAATTGTGCAAAAAATGAAGAGGGCGAGGATGCTCCAGCAGCGCGCTGAAATAAACACACATGGTCCCTTATGCATTCCCCTAAGACGAATCGAGGACAAAAGCTATCTTCGTTTAAGTGCAAAACACCTGAGGGGCCGGGCTGTTCTACGCTGTCGTATGCTGTCGTCGTCGCTTGGCGTAACGCTCCATGTGCAGCATATTGAGAGCGTGCTCGCGCCAAGGATAAGTCTTCTTCCTCTTGTTCTTCGAGCACCTTCATGATGATCACATACCATAATTGGCGAAAAGCAGCTAGTGCCCTTGGCGCAACGCAGGCAAAACTGAATATAAAAATAGAAAAACAAAGGAAGCAAGCGCGTAATAGAAAGAGAAAGATAGGGAAAATATAGTAGGAAAAAGATTAATGAGCAAGAAAGAGAAAGAAATAGATAAAGAGAGAAAGATATTAACATTTATTCGCTTCCGGAAGAATATTCACCCGGTTTTATAGGGGCAAGACTGCGGGCCGCTGCCACGTTGGGAATTAAAAGGAAGGAAGACATAAATAGAACTAAAGAGAGAACAAAAGAAAAAAAATTGAAGGACACTTTGTACATTCCAAAGTGTGTTCGGCGAAAGCGTGTGGCCATTCCACTGACTATGCCATGTCTTTTTTCTTTACCACTCTCACTGGGATAACACACAAACCGAATGTGTGCGTGTTTTCTTTTTTAATTTTTTTACCGCGAATCGCAGCGAGACGCGAGACTAATCTTCCTCCGTTCGCATGCGTTAGTATTTCATCGCGCTTCGCGCATCGCGCAAACGCCATCCGCGTTCCAGCGCTTAAATTGACGGACCCTTTGTAAATTCGAAAGTGTATTCCGTGGACGCATGTGTCCATTGAGACGGCGTCGGTCAGAATGATTGCAAGAGCTGGGCACAGCGACGCTACGCAAGCAAAGCGCGAGCGCTGTAGAGTCTGACGCGACCGCCGTCCGTTTGCGCACCCGGGCGGCCACTTGATTCCGTGCCAGAGCTCGGAGGGACAGACGGACGGAGAGACGGACGGACGAAGAGACAGACGGACGGAGAGACGGACGGACGAAGAGACAGACGGACGGACGGACGGACGGACAGACAGACAGACAGACAGGACAGGACAGACGGACGGACGGACGGACAGACGGACGGACAGACGGACGGACGCACAAATAGACAGACGGACGGACAGACAGACGGAGGGACAGACGGACAGACAGACAGACGGACGGACAGACGGACAGACGGACGGACGGACCCCGGACGGACACCGGACGGACACCGGATGGACACCGGATGGACGGACGGACGGACACCGGATGGACGTGAGCATGAGACATCAAAGGCTTTCGCCTTAAAATTACACCATATCCCGCTAAAGGGAACCATGTGTAGATGCGAAGCAGCGGGCGCTAACGCTTACACTGGCGGCGGCGTTGACGCTGGCGCTCATCGCGGCGTTGCGCAGGAGAGAAATCTAGGGAGGCGCAATCACGCAGTGATGGACCGGTGTTTCCTACTGGAACATGCCAATCGCTGCTAATGGGCAATAAGAGACGGAAGACTCGGACTGGACACAGAGACCCGCAGTCCGCTTTTAGTTAACGCGCACGCTGCGAATTTTTATCGTTCGACAACGCACAGGAGAAATCTCCCACCGGCACTACCTTGCAGGTCAAGATCCAGTGCCTATATATACGGGGTGGCAGTGAACGGTTGTGCAGTGTGCGCAGTCGGTTTTTAAATGCGAAGCATTTCTTAGCGAACTTCGGCGACTTTGAGCGTATCTATCTATCTAGCTATCTATCTAGCCGCCTACGACTTTGTGCTTTCCTGGCCGTATCGTTAATGGGATTTATACCAAATTTGGTATGTCATAACATGACTGTATGACGAACATAAATGGCTGGTCATATCATGAAAATCATGACTAACTTGTCTTGAAAAGTATGATTTACATGCCACGCTCATGGCGCGCTCGCGGACCGTTTCGTTAGCTTGATATACACCAAATTTGGGATTGAGTGACGTGACTGTATGACGATCATAAATGACAAGTGGCAGTATGGAAATCATGACATGTCATGAGCGAACAACATGATTTGATTTACATGCCACGCTCATGGCTTGCTCGCGGCTGTTTCGTTAGCTTGAGATATACCAAATATGGTATTGAGTGACATGACTGTATGACGAACATAAATGACAAGTGGCAATATGGAAAATCATGACATATCATGAGCGACATGACTTGCATGCCACGCTCATGGCGTGCTCGCGGCCGTTTTGTTAGCTTGATATACACCAAAATTGGGATTGAATGACATGACTGTATGAAGAACATAAATGACAAGTAGCAATATGGAAATCATGACATGTCATGAGCGACATGACTTGCATGCCACGCTCATGGCGTGCTCGCGGCCGTTTCGTTAGCTTGAGATACACCAAATTTGGTATTGAGTGACATGACTGTATGAGGAACGTAAATGACAAGTGGCAATATGGAAATCATGACATGTCATGAGCGACATGACTTGCATGCCACGCTCATGGCGTGCTCGCGGCCGTTTTGTTAGCTTGATATACACCAAATTTGGGATTGAATGACGTGACTGTATGAGGAACATAAATGACAGGTCCTAAGATGTAAAACATGACATGCAAATTATGTAAAGCATGATTTGCTCCTTCCTGGCGGCTTCGCATTAGATCGATTCCCACAGTGCGTGGGATCTGCCGGCTTTTTCAATCAAGAAACTCGCTAGCAGACGCTGCCTGCGTCGGCGTTGAATGGTTGTGCAGCGCGAGCAGTTGGTTTTTTCTATCAAGAAACTCGCTAGCAGACGCTGCCTGCGTCGGCGTTGCGAGGCGAGAAAGGGGGGGGAGAGGGGGGGAGGGGACGCGCATGTGCATTGGGGGGTGTAAACGCCGCGGGAGCGATGCCTAGAGAAGATAAAGGGGGGAGGGGACGCGCATGCGCAATGGGTGTGTAAACGCCGCTGGAGGGATGCCTAGAGGAGAGAGGGGGGGGAGCGTAGGAGAGAGAGGGGGGAGGAGGCGCGCATGCGCAATGGTTGTGTAAACGCCGTGGGCGGGAGGGATACCTAGAGGAGAGAGAGGGGGGAGCGTAGGAGAGGAGGTGCGTGGGGAGGGTTTGCGTATGCGCAGTAAGGGTGGTCAGGACGCACACCACCACCACCGGACGGACGGACGCCGGACGGACACCGGACGGACGGACGGACGGACACCGGACGGACCTGAGCATGAGATATTAAAGGCTTTCGCCTTAAAAATCATGGTGGATCCCTCCGTCATAGGAAACGGTATAACACGAAAGTGAAACGTCTCCTTAGAGAAAGAGTAGAACGTTTACTGTACTAGGATTGTAGGCTCAGGGCCAAGGGTCGGCTGAAGCCCTCAGAAAGTAGACAGAGGCAGAGTGCGAAAATACACCTTTACTGTCACGAGTCCCAGGCTCGACTGCCCGGCCGCCGTTCCACCGTGAGCGCGTGAGCTCGTGCGCCCGAGCTGTATCTTTTCCCGCGAAACTAACCAGGTGTTCCCCACAATCCAATCAGGGTGTTTCCCAGAGGATATAAGAGAGATTGCGCAATGTCTATTGGTGTTTTAACGTGGATGCACCTACGTTGACGCTTGGTGGTACATCTCCATCCCGACGTCTAACGGTTCATGATCACTGATTAAACAAACCCTTGTGGTAGCTGTAGTAGTAAACGGTGAGAGCGTAATCAGACAAAGCGTTGTCACAGCTAGAAGAGCGTCGCTGACTAGACGCAGAACTTGGGCTAACATCGCCATCCCGCGGCGTTACCACGGCAGGACTATAGAGGGAAACGCAAGAAGCGTTTTGTCTCCCCTGTAGCACGGCCGCGATTTTCTCGCGGCGAGCTTATGCGTGGAACGCGGTGTTAGGGTACTTACTCACGAGCGGCAAAAACGCGCGCGACACGCCGTGTGCGGCAAGCGCGCTCGCGGCAGGCGCGTGCGTTCCCGTTTCCATTCGCGTTTTACGCGACATGGCAGCAATTCTTGAAGTCTTATACAACTCGAGACTCGAGGTATCACTGCCTCGTAGCGTAAAACGGGAATAGAAACATGAACGCACGCGCCTGCCGCGAGTCCGCTTGCCGCACGCGGCGTGTCGCTCGCGTTTTTGCCGCTAGTGAGTACCTACCCTTACAAGCCAGGTGAGGCAGGCGCGCGTCGCAGCGCTATTTTATGTATGGATGGATGCTATGAGCGAGGCCGACGCTTCGGCTAAGGTCGCCACCTCGCGGTGTGTTAAGGCGTTGACAAAATTGCACTTTCCTTTTGGAAACGTGTCGAATTAGACAGACGCGTAGGAACAACGCCTGGCAGGAGAATCGCGGTGGCCACGGTCATGATTCCTTACTTCACCGTCGACCAAGGGCACTGGGAGTG
The DNA here is from genome assembly GCA_030522465.1 of Rhipicephalus appendiculatus. Classification (NCBI taxonomy): domain Eukaryota; kingdom Metazoa; phylum Arthropoda; class Arachnida; order Ixodida; family Ixodidae; genus Rhipicephalus; species Rhipicephalus appendiculatus. The sequence goes on from JALIZH010014703.1 coordinate 57,918, forward strand.
GAAAGTGTGAGATATAAAAGGTGCGTTTGTGCAGCCTCCACATTATGGGTTGTGGCCCGGCTGCTACTGTCGCGGACCGAGAAGACATTGATTCTATTGCTGGTGACTGGAATTTTTTTCTTTGCAATTTGATCGTGTGCATTTTTTCGACGTCATTTCCGTGACGGAAATGCGTCACTGAAGTTTTGGTGGACCCCGGCATAAAACTCCTGTTAAAAAGAGAAAAAAAGAAAAAGAAAGAAAGAGAGGAGGAAAGAAAAAGAAAACGAAAGAGAAACAAAAAAAGGCTGCCCAGCTCCACACTTCCTTCAGGCTAGGCATCCCTAGTGCGAAGATGCCGTAAATTCTCTTCTCGTCCGTTGTATTGATCCTGCCTCGCCACCCTCCGAAAGCTTTCTGTCTTTACCTTGGTTTTGGATTGGATCGGAAAGTGGCTCACCAGGATTCGCACTGCCTCCGTGATTGGTAAACCATTAACCGAGCTACGATGTCATATGGTGACGCCACAGGTGACTTCATGACGCTCCACATTTTGGAAATTTGCGACATCGTCACGTGTTTATGATTTTTTTCGCATCGGTTGTGTTTCCGATTCCGTAAAGCGCCGCCACCGCCAGTGAATTTTTGCGTTGGGGAGGCGTCCATGGCTTTCCCCTTAAAGTTTCTTTCGTAAAAGAACATAGGGTTCGGTACCTACAACTTATTTCATAAGCTTCTCTAGGGTGTGTTCAGATAAGAACGTCGGTGCATGTCCGCCGACGCCCTTTAATTTCGCCGAAAAAAAATATATTTTGTTTTCAGAGTCCCCAGGACGACAAAACCACTTTTGGTTTCGCGAGAAAAAATTTCACCTTCTTTAAAAAAAATTCGCAAGTCTCCACTGAGCCGCCACCACCTCTTTCGAATTTCACGAAAATGGGATTTCGATGAGACCGCTACAAAAAAACACTATTGTAGCTGTAGGTCTGAAAAATTTTTGCCACATACTACGGATAATTTGCGTTGACAAAAAATTATTACTTTGCAGTTTTGATGTTTTTCTGTTAAGGAAAAAAACCGCAAAATCTGCACAAAGCTCAATAATGCTCACATTTAAGATTTTTTTCCTCCGTAAGTATAAACGCCAGACTTCCCAAAGTTCTTAAAAGCATTGCCGTATGTTTGATGAACGAGTGTGCTGAACGAAATACCTGAGAGTGGCTTCAAACGTTAACCAGAAATGTTAAACTGAGGACATGTCTCTCAAAATGCAATATTTTGAAGGTCATTAAAAAAAAAACACCATCTTCGATTTTCTTTAAACTCTTCAGAATTAAAGCCAAGCACGTGTTTTCTAACTTAATCTGTAAAAACATGTTGCATTATTTTTGTGAGGTCGGAACTACGAAGCACGAAAAGTGGCCAAATTGACGTATACTGAGTAACCACAACATTGAGCGAGCATGGCGCAATAGTTGCCATTATCGTTATTTTTAGGTCGCGAATGTCTTCTGTGGATTGACAGGATTGTCAGAAATAAAATCCGGAACAGTTGGTTTTGAAGAGGAAATTATTACTACATTTGTTTACGCAAATCACAAAAACTTCTACTCGGGTCCCAGCCACAGAGCATGCCGCGATAATGAATCGCACTCTTCGCAGGAATCGCTTTCAAAATCTTTCGCGCATGTGAGCCTGCGTACGCCTCATAAAGGAGGTGGCTGTTCAGGATCCACCGCTGGATATTTATCGCTCCCCGTGGCATGTCGGTAATGTGATAACGCAGACGGTGCGTGTCGGCACAAGCGGCGCTTCTGCAGCCCGACCTGCGCTCACCCGCTCCCTAAAAAAAAGAAAGAACATAAACAAGAAACAGCTCAACTCGCTTAAGAAAGGTCGAAGTAATAACCCCTTCAGTCACGGCGTACACAATTGTGTACGCGAACTTCAGAGGCGCGTCACACGGCGCCTGTTTCTTCAAATGGTCTGAAACTCAGTGTGCACATTCCTGCAGACTTCCTGAGTGGACAAATAGCGATCATTTAACTTCATAGTGCTGCGTACTGCTCCAGAGCATCACTTTGCTGGAGACACTACCATGTTCGACGATCGTTCGACGTGCCGCGTTCCAGGAGCAACGTCAAGAGTATTTTTTTTCTCGACTCGAAACAAACAGAACCAAAAAAAAAAACTGTGCATCCATTTCGGGCCTAATTGTTGATGCTTTTTATGCAAGTATTCAAGCGGACTGATTGCAGAATAATTGATAATTAGTTACACGCTAATTTACTTCAATTACTGAAACTCACATAAAACAACAAACTCCTTCATTTTCTTTCTTGGAATATAATACTAAGTTCCTCGGAATTACGCCATAAGAATTCGATGCATTTGCAGTGGCGCATCTTAATTCGTGACTGAAGGGGATAAGAGAACGTCGGCTTTCACTTCCGTTCGTCGTCCACAGCCCGGCAGTCCTCTGCTGGTCAACGAACGTGAGTACTCGTGCGCGTATTATAGTCCCCTGATATTGCTGCCCACGTTGTGGAGCTCAAAGCGAACGTATTGCGCTGACTACCGAAAGAGGCATACGAAGAAGATTGCCTACAAGCGGAACTTTCGATGTGTGAAAGATTTGAATGTCACTTTACTAAGGAAGGGCATGCCAGAAAAAGCCTCGTCCATCAGAGAAACCGACATTTTGTGCCGGAGCTGTTTCAACCGCTTCAAACAGATCGCCGTAGAGTCTCCAGATGCATCTCAGTCTGACGAAAATTTTCCCGTACAGATTGCTGTCGAAGAGATAAACGTACTAAGACAGCCGACGTGAGACCCCTGAAAATTCCGGCGAAAGTGAAAGCACATTGCCGAGTGTCTTACGCCTAAGCGTAAGAATACGGAGATCGAGGGCGCTATCTCCAGGACAATTTCTGCTATCCTTACAATAGCATACACCACTACAGAGAAACCTGGTCTTTCAACGGAAACCTGCAACACGTGTTGCGAGTGACTGCGCAACCTAAAGCACACGTTCGATAACAGCGAATCATACCATGAACGCTGCCGCCTCCTGACATTGCTCCCTGTGAACCTTTCTCATGAACAGATTCAAGAAATGATTCCATCCGAAACTCGGCCCCTCATTCGGAAATCCTGAAAACAGAGAGACACCCGTGGGGTGTGGTCAAATCCAGACCTCTGCACCAGATCGAAGCTGAAGCCAGAAAACATACAGGCAGCAATGAAATACTATACTGACGATGAGCTCAACTCCACCCAACAAAGCCCGAACAAGAAAGATTTCATTGCAATTAGTGGCTCACCCTGACACAGGGATCGAGCTCACGAAGTTCTCCTTGATACCGAAATGGTTTGCGTGCACAACGTTGCTTCACCAGGAGCAAGAAACACACAACTGCTTCAGTGACGTTTGTGACTGTAACTTGTCTGACTATGACTTGTGACTATGACTCCCTGTGTATACAAAAAGGGTAAAAAATTGGGGGGACCCTTAAGCTTCGCCTTTAAGAGTTGAATGCGATAGCGATATCTTGTACCTAGTGCGTACTTCAATCACTTAGTGCATACTATGTAATGGGCAGCATGCCTTAAACCACCAGCAATTATGCGCGTGAAATGTTTTCGAACTTGCTATGTGCCCAACTACGGGGGGTCTTAAGGGAATACGCGCCGTAACGTGTGTGCCTTTTGTAATGGGTGGCTCGCTTTAAACCACGATGCCGTTGTGATATTCACATGTTCTGACGCCCGATGCCAATGTACGATTGTACCACGCAATATTACTCGATATTACATGTTGTATTGGGACGCCTGTATACAGGACGCGTGTTTGTAAAGCGTGAAAGTTATTTTCACTGCATTTCCAAGCAGGGGAAGTTATTTTTGCTGTGTTTCCAAGCTGACGCGTGGCTGTGTGGTAGAACACCTGCTTGCCACGCAGACGGCCTGGGTTCGATCCTCACTCGGACGCGGAAATTTTTATTATTTATTTTATTTGCATCTTTCTAAATTTTTCGGTCACGGACAAGATGATTTTTCGCTCACAACCAACGACGCCGACGCCGACGCCGGACTTTCTGCGAAACGAGTTCTTTAACGCTATTCGCGTTAATAAACAGTTCCTTCCGAGAGCTCGATTTTACTACATTTCTGGAAATCTTGCGGTTAGTCCTTACGCCAGGACCAAAACTGCGACGCGTGCACGCACGCAAATGGACAAATTTGCACTTTAGGGCAGCTCTTTGGTTTTATCTGTCAATCTGTTGTCCCTCGAGCAGAAGAAAAAATATTCGCGACCTAAAAATAACGATAATGGCAACTATTGCTCCATGCTCGCTCAATGTTGTGGCTACTCAGTATACGTAAATTTGGCCACATTTCGTGCTTCTTAATTCCGACCTCACAAAAATAACTCAACATGTTTTAACAGATTAAGTTAGAACACGTGCTTGGCTTTAATTTTGAAGAGTTTAAAGAAAATCGAAGATGGTGTTTTTTTTAAATGACCTTCAAAATATTACATTTTGATAGACATGTCCTCAGTTTAACATTTCTGGTTAACGTTTGAAGCCACTCTCAGGTATTTCGTTCAGCACACTTGTTTACCAAACATACGGCAATGTTTTTAAAAACTTTGGGAAGTCTGGCGTTTATACTTACGGAGCAAAAAAAATCTTAAATGTGAGCATTATTGAGATTTGTGCAGATTTCGCAGTTTTTTTCCTTAACAGAAAAATATCAAAACTGCAAAGTAATAATTTTTTGTCAACGCAAACTATCCGTAGTATGTGGCGAAAATTTTTCAAACCTACAGCTACAATAGTGTTTTTGCAGCGTCTCATCGAAATCCCATTTTCGTGAAATTCGAAAGAGGTGGTGGCGGCTCAATGGGGACTTGCAAATTTTTTTAAAGAAGGTGAAATTTTTTCTCGCGAAACCAAAAGTGGTTTTGTGGTCCTGGGGACTCTCAAAACAAAATATATTTTTTTCGGCGAAATTAAAGGGGGTCGGCGGACATGCACCGACGTTCTTATCTGAACACACCCTCTAGTATAAAAATCCGGCAGATCCCACGCACTGTGGAAATCGATGTAATGAGAAGCAGCCGGCAAGGAGCAAATCATGCTGTAAATAAAATTGAAGGACACTGTGCGTTCCAAAAGTGTGTTCGGCGAAAGCTTGTGGCCATTCGACTGACTATGCCACTTCTTTTTTTTATAACACTCCTAGTGGGATGGCACACAAACGGAATGTGTGCGTGTTTTCTTTTTTTAACTTTTTTTCCTGCGAATCGCAGCGAGACGCTACGAGACGCGAGACCAATCTGCCTCCATTTCGCATGCATTCGTTGTCTCGCGCTTTGCGCATCATGCGGACGCCATCCGCATCGGAGCGCTTAAATTGACGCACACTTTGAAATTTCCAAAGTGTGTTTCACGAACACCTGTGCCCATTGAGACGGGGTCGGTTAGAATGGAACGCGATGCGCGCGTCTCCCTCCTTGAGTGATTGGACACGCTGGGCACAGCGACGCTACGACAGCAAAGCGCGAGCGCTGTAGAGTCCGACGCGACCGGCGTCTGCTTTCGCACCCTGGCGGCCACCTGGCGCCGTGCCAGGGCAGGGCCGGAGGGAGGGGCGGACAGACGGGCGGACGGACAAACGTGAGCATGAGACATTAAAGGCTTTCCCCTTAATATGCATGTCATGCTTTGCATGTTAGGACCTGTCATTTATGTTCGTCATCATAGGCGTGCGCACGGGGGGTGCAGAGGATGCGGCCGCCCCCCCCCCCTGGTCGCCTGGTCGCCTTGGGGGGGGGGGGGGGGGGGGCGCATAATCAGCCCCATACATTGACATAATAGGGAGGGAGCGCTGCAACTCGGAGGCGGGGTGGGGGGGGGGGCAAAGTCAGGCCCCATACATTGACCTAATAGGGAGGGCGGGGCCCTGCGATGAACCTTCGCCCCCCCCCCCCCCTCTGAAGGGGAACCCTGCGCACGCCTATGTTCGACATACAGTCACGTCGCGCAATACCTATTTGGTGTATATCAAGCTAGCAAACTGGACGCAAGCGCACCATGAGCGTGGCATGTAAATGGCATTGTAGATGACATGCATGCCAAGATTTTCATGTTACCACGTGCCACCTATGTTCGTTATACAGTATCGTCCAGCAATACCAATTTTGGTGTATATAAAGCTAGCGAAACGTTCGCGAAAGTGCCATGACCGTAGTATGCAAGTCATGTTGCACATGATAGGTCATGATTTCCATATTACCACTTGTCATTTATGTTCGTCATACAGTCACGTCACTCAATACCACATTTGGTGTATATCAAGCTAGTGAAACGGCCGCAAGCGTGCCATGAGCGTGGCATGCAAGTCATGTTGCACATGACATGTCATGATTTCCATATTACCACTTGGCATTTATGTTCGTCACACAGTCACGTCACGGAATGCCAAATTTGGTGTATACCTAGCTAGCGAAACGGCCGCGAACGTGCCATGAGCGTGGCATGCAAGTCATGTTGCACATGACATGTCATGATTTCCATATGACCACTTGGCATTTAAGTTCGTCGTACAGTCACGTCACGCAATGCCAATTTTGGTGTATATCAAGCTAGCGAAACGGCCGTGAGCGCATCATGAGCGTCGCATGTAAATCATGTTGTACATGACATGTAAGTCATGATTTTCATATGACCACTTGGCATTTATGTTCGTCGTACAGTCACATCACGCAATGCCAATTTTGGTGTATATCAAGCTAGCGAAACGGCCGTGAGCGCATCATGAGTGTGGCATGTAAATCATGTTGTACATGACATGTACGTCATGATTTTCATGTTATCACCTGTCATTTATGTTGGTGATGCAGAAATCTCTCATTGGACCAATTTTTAGATACATCAAGTCAAGAAAACGGCCTTCAGGAGCACGACGGCCATTGCGTGTAAATCATGCTTTTCATGACAAGTTAGTCATGATTTTCATGATGTGACCAGTCATTCATGTTCGTCATGCAGTCTTGTTCTGCCATACCAATTTTAGTATAAATCCGATTAACGATACGGCCAGGAGAGCACAAAGTCGTAGGCGGCTAGATGTAGAGATATAGATAGAGATAGATATAGAGATATAGATATAGATAGAGATAGAGATATAAATATAGATAGAGATAGATAGAGATATAGAGATATAGATAGATAGAGATATATATATATAGATAGATAGATAGATATATAGATAGATAGATAGATAGATAGATAGATAGATAGATAGATAGATAGATAGATAGATAGATAGATAGATAGATAGATAGATAGATAGATAGATAGATACGCTCAATGTCGCCGAAGTTCGCTAAGAAATGCTTAGCATTTAATAACTGGTCACGTCACTCATAGATACCAGCACATCATCTCCTAAACCCATTGACGCCCGCTGTTGCTCTGGTGCAACAACTACAAAATTATTTATTTCCACAAACAAACTCTGCGGCACGATACTTCTAGAGCTACCTGTGGTAAGAGTCAAATACTAGCGAGCGTCTTGGGCTAAAAACGAATGCACAGATACTCCACCTCAGAAGTACCTCGCAGCACTGTTGAAGCTGCAGGGCTTGTTAGCCAATAGGAAAGGCGAAAGCCCCTCAAGACGTGTTCATCCGCGTCGCGTCGTCAGATGGTTGTCTCTTAGGGGTCGGCTCGCGGACGTTGTCGATACTTGCACCCTACACTCAATATAACACGCAAAAAGCTCTTCCGAAATGCCACTTCGCCGTTTCTTTGATGTTCAGAGTTCAGACACCGACTTGTACAGGCGCGTTCGCTGTCGTTTGTGAGGAACGCGGTTCTTTATACAGCAGCGTTCATATTGGCGCTTTCACCGGGTTCTTTTCTCTTCAAAAACATGTAACCGCTTTAGACGACCACTAATACTATCGAGCAAGGGGGGCCAAAAGGCATTGCCAATGAAGCCAATTGTTCGAGAGCAACGCTCTCGTAGGTTACCTGTCAACACCTCAATGCTTGCTCAAGGAAAGCATCCGCTTGCGCCTAATCGTATCTTACGCGTTTGAGCCAACCGCCTATAGAACATAATAAAACTAAAATTTTTAAGTATTTGCTTACATGCTTTAAGCTAACGTCTTCGAAGACAAGTCATCTTTGGGTATATATATATATATACAGTCGAACCCACTTATAACAATACTCGTGCCACAAAAATTCCATTGCTATAACCGCTAATTGCTATAAACGGGATGCATGAAAAAATTACATCATCTCCCGCTAAAGGGAACCATGTGTAGATGTGAAGCAGCGGGCGCTAACGCTTACACTGGCGGCGGCGTTGACGCTGGCGCTCATCGCAGCGTTGCGCAGGAGAGAAAACTGGGGAGGCGCAAAGCACGCAGTGATGGAGCGGTGTTTCCTACTGGAACATGACAATCGCTGCTAATGGGCAATGAGAGACAGAAGACTCCGACTGGACACAGAGACCCGCAGTCCGCTTTTAGTTAACGCGCACGCTGCGAATTTTTATTGTTCAACAATGCACAGGAGAAATCTCCCACCGGCACCACTTTGCAGGTCAAGATCCAGTGCCATATGTACGGGGTGGCCAGTGAACGGTTGTGCAGCGCGAGCAGTCGGTTTTTTCAACCAAGAAACTCGCTAGCAGACGCTGCCTGCGTCGGCGTCGCGAGGCGAGAGAGGGGGGAGCGCATGCGCAGTGGGAGTGTGGATGCCGCGGGCAGGGATGCCTAGAGGAGAGAGGGGGGAAGCGTAGGAGAGGAGAGAGAGGGGGGGGATGCGCATACGCAGTGGGGAGTGTGGACGCCGGGGGGCAGGGATGCCTAGAGGGGAGAGGGGGGAAGCGTAGGAGAGGAGAGAGAGGGGGGACTCGCATGCGCAGTGAGGGTGTGGTTGCCACGGGGAGGGATGCCCACAGGAGAGAGAGGGGGAGAGGATGTGTTTTATTTTTTTAAAGGGTTTGCGCATGCGCAGTAAGGGTGGTCACGCGGCACACCACCACCACCACCACCACGATTAGGCTTCGCCATAAGATGCCTCACATCTAAAAATAAACAATATAGGACGGCAGGCTGTTGTGTGGCGACTATTATATCGGATTGGATATGCCAACAGACATCAATGATAAGGATTAACAAGGCTGTCGATTTTTTCGGACAAGCTTGAAAATTTGGACGCCTTCACGGGACCGCCACAAGCCTCACAGAACCAACGCATGACAACATCTGATGGTTTTGGAGGGAGAAAGTCTTCCGATTTTCACCTTCCTTTTTATCAAATTGCATCTCAGAATGGGCATTAGCAGAAGCCATCGCCGCTCCTACGCCGTAACGCATTTTCAAAGTCAGTTTTGCCGCGACACTTCAACGCTGTGCGATGAAACGCACCGAAGGGGCGCTGGTGCACGTTGGGGTTGTGGGCGGGGGTTCAGTAGCTTGAATTTCTCGTTTTCTTCTTTCTTTTCAAAGGTTTCGCGTTCGATTACCTTACGGCATGGACACCCAACAGCCAGAATTTATTGTTATAACCGATATATTGTTAAAACCTGGTATTGTGATAAGTGGGTTCGACTGTATATATATATATATTCAGCAGGAAACTTCAGTGCGTTCGGTCTGTGTAAGAAAAAAACGGGTACACGTACGAGAAAGCAATACTTTTATGCCTTACGTTTCGACTGTGGCACGGCCTTCGTCAGAGAATGATATATATATATATATATATATATATATATATATATATATATATATATATATATATATATATATATATATATATATATATATTGCAAGGGGGGGTTTATTTGACGACGTCTGGGAACTGGCGGGAAGCCGGCACAGCGAGGAAACAGTCTGACAGGCTCGGCACCAACAGCTCGTGAACAGCGCTCGCGCGTCACACAGAGCGAGCGTCCCACTGGCGAATCCCTTGCTCTTTCACCACTACAATACCCCGGCGATGAAGAGGAGCCATCCTGGCGACTCATGATGATGACAGAACAGGAGGGTCGTAACAGGGCTTGAGACGACTGACGTGGACGGTCTCACGACCAAGACGGCGCTTGTCCGTGGACGGCTTGACCGGCTCAATTACATAGGTGACGGAAGAGGGACACTTGATGACGCGGTAAGGGCCGGTATACTTCGGTGCAAACTTGGAAGTCAGGCCAGGAGAGTGGAAAGGCAGTCGGAGCCACACGAGAGAGCCGACGGGGAAAGTGTCCTGGACCAGATCGTGGTCATGGCGATCTTTTTGGAGGGCTTGATTATCCGCAGTGAATGAGCGCGCAAGCTGACGACACTCTTCAGCATGCTGTGCCATTTCGGAAACTGGGCTGAATTCGGAGGCATCTGGATTATACGGCAAAATTGTGTCGAGTGTGGTGCATGGTTCGCGGCCATATAAAAGAAAGAATGGGGAAAAGCCTGTTGTGGATTGCGTGGCAGTATTGTAGCATACGTGACGAAGGGGAGAACGACATCCCAGTTGGAGTGGTCAGAATCGATATACATAGAAAGCATGTCTCCCAGTGTCCGGTTGAAACGTTCCGTTAGGCCGTTCGTCTGAGGGTGGTAGGCTGTAGATGTGCGGTGTACCGTACGGCATGAATGAAGGAGCTGTTGCAGAACTTCAGACAAAAACTCACGGCCTCTGTCACTCAGTAGTTCCCGTGGTGCACCATGACGGAGAACGAACCGGTGCAGGATGAAGGTGGCAACATCACGAGCACCAGCTGAAGGTAGCGCTGCTGTTTCTGCGTATCTTGTCAAATGATCGGCAGCGACAATCACCCATCGATTACCAGCAACGGAGCATGGGAGTGGGCCGTATAGGTCAATCCCAACACGGTCAAATGGGCGTGCAGGACATGGCAAAGGCTGCAAGAGACCAGGTGAATGCGGAAATGTCTTCCGTTGTTGACACAACGAACATGAGCGAATGTATTTGCGCACGAATGTGTACATACCCCGCCAGTAGTAACGTTGGCGGATCCGCTCATACGTTTTTAGAGCACCAGCGTGTGCATGTTGCGGTTCAGCGTGAAAATATGCGCAGATATCAGAACGCATATGGCTGGGTATGACAAGCAGCCATTTACGACCCGCCATTTGATAGTTTCGTCGGTATAGCAGTGCGTCCCGTATTGTGAAATGCGTTGCTTGGCGGCGAAGAGCACGCGGGAATGTGGAAGTTGAAGAGTCGGAGAGAATATCGAAGAGCGAGACGATCCAAGGGTCCTTTCGCTGCTCAGACGGCATGTCTGTGACGCTAACAGCAGTGAGAGGAAAGTCAATGGTTGAGGTTTCGATTTCAGCGGACTGCACGGGTGATCGTGAGAGCGCATCCGCGTCAGAATGCTTGCACCCCGATCGGTAGACGACGCGAATGTCGAATTCTTGTAGGCGAAGAGCCCAGCGCCCAAGACGACCAGAAGGATCTTTCAGTGATGCCAACCAACACAGTGCGTGATGGTCAGTCACCACGTCGAATGTCTGGCCGTACAAATAGGGGCGAAACTTGTTTAACGCCCACACTATCGCGAGGCACTCCTTTTCGGTAACAGAGTAGTTGGCTTCTGGCTTAGTGAGGGCGCGGCTGGCATATGCGACGACATACTCCGTAAAACCGGGCTTGCGTTGCGCGAGTACAGCACCAAGGCCGACGCCACTGGCGTCCGTGTGTACCTCGATTGGCGCAGTCGGGTCGTAATGGCGCAGGACGGGCGGCGAAGTAAGTAGTCGGCGCAGGGTAGTGAAGGATTCGTCACAGGCATGTGTCCAATTCGAAAAATCGGCAGGGCCAGCAAGCAGCTTGGTGAGTGGAGCAATGATGCACGCAAAGTTGCGGACAAAGCGACGAAAATAAGAGCACAGCCCGACAAAGCTCCGTAGTTCTTTAAGTGTAGTCGGCTTTGGGAATTCAGCAACAGCGCGGAGCTTATCAGGGTCGGGCAAGATGCCCTCTTTGGAAACCACATGACCAAGTATGGTGAGTTGTCGAGCCCCGAAGTGGCATTTCTTCAGGTTAAGCTGAAGGCTGGCGTTGGTCAGGCACTGAAGAACCTTGCGCAGACGAGTGAGATGCGAAGTGAAATCGGGCGAAAAAACGACAACGTCATCAAGATAGCATAAGCATATCTTCCATTTGAGACCGCGTAAAATGCTGTCCATCATTCGCTCGAATGTTGCGGGCGCGTTGCAAAGTCCGAATGGCATTACCGTGAATTCGTAGAGGCCGTCCGGTGTGACGAACGCTGTTTTCGGACGATCAGGCTCAGCCATTGGGACTTGCCAATAACCCGAACGTAGGTCTAGCGAAGAAAAGAATTCGGCACCTTGGAGACAATCGAGGGCGTCGTCTATGCGGGGAAGAGGGTAAACATCTTTCCTCGTAATATTGTTGAGGCGCCTGTAGTCCACGCAGAAGCGGATGGAACCACCTTTCTTCTTGACGAGTACAACCGGGGAAGACCAAGGACTACAAGAAGGCGTGATGACTCCACGCTGTAGCATGTCGTCTACTTGCTCTGTAATTACGCGCCGCTCCACTGGTGATACGCGATAGGGGCGCTGGCGCAAAGGCGTATTGGTCCCAGTGTCAATTTTATGGACAACGGTGTTTGTTCGACCGAGCGCCGCTTGGGGGAAGTCAAACGAACTTCTGAACTCGTGCAGAAGAGCAAGAAGCTGCTCTCGTTGAGCCGGAGCGAGATGGCTGTCGATGGAACGGTGAAATGCATCCGAAGACACGCCGTCCGAAGCAAGGTGAGGAGTCAATGCGTTCAGCTCCGAATGTTGCTTGGTTTCGAAGGAATCAACGGGTACAATAACATCTTCGTCGATAGGTTGAATGTGGCCGAGCGTCTCGTTACGGCGGAGACTAAGAGGGCATGAGTTGGGATTGGAAATTAGTATTCCAGCGGTATCCTGACGAAGTGCCAGAGCGGCGAATGGCAGCGACGTGTGGTGGCGGCTACCGAAGAGGTCAGATGGCGTGAACAGAACGGTAGCGTCAGAAAGCGAAGCGCAGTAGGCGGGAACAAATCCGGCGCTGACAGGAGGAAGGTCAATGTCCGTCGCAACGACAAGCTTGGTCATAGTAGATATGGGAACATCGACAGAAGGCGCATCACGAAACGCAGATAGTTCCACCTCGGCCCGAGCGCAGTCGACAACGGCGTGATGGTGCGATAAGAAATCCCATCCGAGAATAACATCATGGGAGCACGAAGCCAATACAAGAAATTCGATGGTGTACAACACGTCTCGAATGACCACTTTGGCCGTACATGCTGCAACGGGCTCAATTTGTTGTGCGCTCGCAGTGCTGAGGGACATCACGGGAGACAGCGTCGTGACTTTACGAATAGAGCGGCAGAGTTTTTGACTTATCACGGATATCGCGGCACCAGTATCTATGAGCGCAAGTGTTCGTACACCTTCGACGTTCACATCAATAAGATTGGCAGGAGGCAGGCGAGGACTTACACAAATAGACGACGACGCAGCTCGTGCCTCCGGAGCTGCGGCACTCAGTTTTCCGTCTCAGTGGAGATGGGTCGGCGACGCATAGGTGATACAGAACGACGGCGTGATGAAGGTGAATGGGAGCGACGAGAAGCGAAGGTTTGGGTGTCTGTAGCAGGTGGAGGGTCGCGTTCGTAAACTTCAGGTGGCGTGTAAGGCGCGCGGTATGGAGGCCGAAACGAGTAGTCAGCATATCTCGGTGCATCCGGGTTCACCGCGAAGCGCCGACGACAGAAGCGTGCTACGTGCCCTGGAATTCCGCAAGCATAGCAGATCGGCCGGTTGTCAGCAGTACGCCAGGGATTTCCATACTGCTGCGGTGTACCTGATAGTGGCATGGTGGACGGTCGAACGGGCGGCGGGGCCGATACCGGCAGACGACGAGGTGGCCTTGCCGCGGCAGCTGCATAAGTCAGTGGCGCAGCGACTGGTGTCGGTGGGGAAGCGGACGGCAACGCCTCGGAGACCTGCTCCTGAATAGCCTGTCTGATGGTCGGCGTTAGACAGTTTGTGGGCGCTTCGGTGGTCAGCAAGTATGACAAGCATGAAAGCTGTCGCGCCACTTCTTCGCGCACATATTCTTTTATGTGTGCCAGGAGGGTGTTGTCACCACCGGTGGTCAAGGCGGCGAGGGAGTCGTCTACTGTCGTCGACCTCCGAACTGAGGCGCGTTGCTTACGGAGTTCTTCGAAGCTCTGGCACAAGGTCACAAGCTCAGATACAGTACGTGGGTCTTTTGCCAGCAACATTTGGAAGGCGTCGTCGTCTATGCCTTTCAAGATCTGCTTGATCTTCTCTTGCTCGCTCATGTCTGGGTTCAGGCGCTTGCATAGGTCGATAACATCTTCGATGTAGCTAGTGAAAGTCTCGCCCTGCTTTTGCGCACGTCCGCGCAGGCGCTGCTCGGCGCGGAGCTTGCGTACTGCTGGGCGACCAAACACTGCAGCAAAGATGGTTTTGAAAGCGGCCCATGTCGAGAATTCGGAATTGTGGTTGTGGAACCACAGGCTGGCGACATCTTTCAGATAAAATGGGACATACTCCAATTTCGAGGGGTCGTCCCATTTGTTGGCGGCGCTCACCTTTTCAAACAACAACAGCCAGTCTTCTACATCTTGGTCCTCGGTGCCGCTGAAGAAGGGGGGGATCTCGCTGACGCAGGGTTGTAGGCACGATTACCAGTGGAGACTGGGCCGTGCTTTGCTGGGTGGTGCCTTGCTCGGTGGTCTCTTCAGGCATTGTCGGGGCGGTGGGCAGCTTCCGGCTTCGAAGTTCCAGATTTAACTACCCAGCACACTTCCACCACTTTGCAAGGGGGGTTTATTTGACGACGTCTGGGAACTGGCGGGAAGCCGGCACAGCGAGGAAACAGTCTGACAGGCTCGGCACCAACAGCTCGTGAACAGCGCTCGCGCGTCACACAGAGCGAGCGTCCCACTGGCGAATCCCTTGCTCTTTCACCACTACAATATATATATATATATATATATATATATATATATATATATATATATATATATATATATATATATATATATATATATATATATATATATATATATATATTGTAGTGGAATGAGAGAGACAGAGACAGCACCCTTGCTGCGGGCCGGCTGTTCTATACTGACTTCGTTCTTCTCGTCTTCCACCTAGCCCAACACGCGCCCATGCCCGAGTGCCACTACATGACACTCGGCCACGCTGCGAAATGGCATGGGGAGCTCCAGAAATGCACTCGGGTGGACGACATTAGCTGTGCCGCAGTGGTCGTCGTCGAAGGCCAACAAGCCCTGGACCCTGAACTGCCATCGTAGGCGATAATGTCTCTGGCGGGCGGTGTTGGCTGTGCCTTGGGGGGTCTTTGTGGTGTACGACCTGCCTTGATGGGCTGCCGAACATTCTGGTGGTCTGAGAGAGGGTGTAACCGTCGTATGAGGAGTCGTGGTTGTGGAGATATGGCTTCGGAAGCCAGCAATGAAGCCACCAGCACACACGGGCTGTACTGACAGTCCTCTTGTGTCTGCCGTTTGGTTCCCACTGAGTGCAAGGTGATCATCTGCTCTCATGGGCTCGTTCGGCTTCTGGACAGCACGAGTGTCAAGCATTAGAGGAGGCACGGCTTACACAAAGACCTTCCTGCATAGAATAAGAAAAGCTGACAGTCCTACCTGCTCATGTGGAGAAGCTGAAGAAGACGTAGAGCACCTCCTTGTACACTGTAAGAAATATGATGGCCCTCGAAGGAAAGTTTTACAAAAACTAAATTGTTTGGATAAGCGGCCCCCCATCAGTAGCAAAAATCTTGGGCCCATGGCCAAGAGGAAACTTACAAAGCATTGCTGCGCGTGCAATAGTTGAATTTTTGGAGGAATCAGAAATATCACAAAAGTACTAAATCACACACAAAAAAAAATGTATTCGCGTTATTGTTCACCGGTATGTATCACTACAATATTCTTGTGTTTTATTTCGGCAAATAATTCTTTGTGAAAGCCTAAATGTTTCTGTTACAGTGTAACATTTAAGAGACTGCTTTCAAGAATCATGATCGGATTTGACATTTTAGTGAACTTTCATGTTTTGTATGGACATTTCAATTCCGTGATTACTTGCGTTCTGTCAACTTTTGTGTAGCGTGGACACATTTGTATATTGAAGAACTTGGACTCAGTGTATGAGTTGTACTATGTGTCCTTGTATAACCTAGTTTGTGTTTGTTTTTTACTATGCGACGACAACTGTTGTGCAAGAGCAGAGGAGTAGCCGGCGCCACGCATTGGCACCAACCTCTCCTTATATACGCGACTAAACTAGCTTCTTTCGTAAAATACTGGATGTTTGACCTACAACACTCCGCAGATTCAGTCGACGCACTTTCAGCGGCCATCACGTACCGTTGTTGAGTGGAACAGCAAATTATTGGCACAGA
The DNA here is from genome assembly GCA_030522465.1 of Rhipicephalus appendiculatus. NCBI lineage: Eukaryota > Metazoa > Arthropoda > Arachnida > Ixodida > Ixodidae > Rhipicephalus > Rhipicephalus appendiculatus. The sequence goes on from JALIZH010014703.1 coordinate 74,420, forward strand.
AAACAATATAGACATTCAGGGTGTTTCGCATCGTCAACGCATCACCGGTGCTAATGTTGTGGGGCCATCTGTTCAGTTGACATCAAACCACTTTTACGGCTCGGCACCGCCTTGGCAGTCCTAGCAGCATCTAAACAAACAAATGATCTAAATATTAGCGAAAAAATATACCTGATGCTTTGCCCTCAGCGTTAGATGAGACTAAACGATGACAGAATATACCACTTATTTCGTGCTCTCCGGGCAGAGAACCAGTGAGAAGCACGAATTCGGATCGAAGCGGATGGACTGTGCTCTATGGGGGGCTGCCATGTTGCTGCCCCCCGTAGAGCACAGTCCCGTCATCGCGGTTAGGAGGCTATTACAGTTAACTGTCTAATATTTTAGAAAATGCGAAGTGCATTCGTGAAGGGCCTAACGTAAGACGTATCGTTGTAACGCGTCATGCAAAAAGCACAGTACAAACCCTTGTACCTTGCTGATAAGGAAGTATATTATAACACCCGGAACTATATTATGTGCTGCGCAAGGATACTGCCTGCGTACTCCTCGTAGCTTTGGCAGTGCTGCAACGCAGTTGTGAGATGGAGTATAGACGCATAGCCTTTTTGCAGCGTTTTCTTTCAGCGTCTGAGAAGTGGCAAACCAAGTGCCACACACGGCAGTAAGTATATCGACTAAAGGAGAACGGGACGCTAGTACGACATGTGTTAATTCAACTTAAAATGGCTCATTGGGCATCGTAAAACATTTATGAGCACGCTGAATGGCGTGGCCGCAAGTTACACGACAGAAATCTTCCTCTGAAAAGTGTTGTTGCTCACGAGCAACAACGGGTACATGCGGAGGTACGAGCAGATATAGGCAGATACGCTTGCAGTATTGTACAGCATCTAGAGCTGTTTTGTTGAGCCAGTGGGTACCCTCCCCCACCCCCCCGGTAGGGCCCCACTGGCTGTCGCGGCTCGCCGGAGCTAAAAAACCTTGGGACTTAAGCCGGCATTGGATCTAGGGTTGCGAGTTGGCTTCCCGAGTCCAGTTGTTCAGGGATTCGCGCCTCTCAAGACCACGCAGTTAGTGTTTGTTTTGTGAGTCCTGGTAAGACGCCTTTCTCTGGGTGGTCAGTGCTTTAGTGTTTTATGTGAGCAAGTGTCACGGTGTGTTCGTTATGCCAGGGACAAGTGCGGATCGCGTATGTGTAGATGGTGTGCAAGCGGTATTGATGAAGGTTACTTGTTGGTTTGACAGCGGCGCCATTCGCCGCAATAATTGCGATGGACGAGAGGACGGATCCAGAGAGCAGGAGAAAAAGAGATAGCACGAAGGAGAAAGACAAAAAGAGAAAAAGAAAAGGAAAGAAAGAGAAAAAGCTAGAAGGATAGAGGACGAGTACAGAGAGAGAGAGAGAATGATAATATCACTGGCCACAGTATGGTGAAAACGAAAATCGTTGCAAGTTCTGCAAGTTCGGGTACCATTTCTGTAATGCGCAAAGTGCAAAATGCATCTATACTTCATCCCAAGCCGCAACTGTTTCAAGGCCTTCCATGTGAAGTGGTACCACAGGTGCCCAATGTTTTTCAGGAGCAGCAACTGATTACTCACCCATTAATTATCATAATTCTTTCTGGCAACGTAATTTGGCATACTTTGTCCTTTCTTTATGCATACCAGAGTTTTCTTGATGTTGTGCAGTGAAATAAAACTGTGGACATCAAAGGGTTCTAAAATGAAGATAGAATGAAATGGCATGTGTAAGTTTCAGGAACGTGCTTTTGTCAATGTAGTTCCAAATGAGATCACACAATTTAAATAAGTAATTTAAGCTTTAAATAAGTAATTATGCGTGATATTCGATGTGGACAACGAATTACTTCGATGAAGCGTTCCCGACGGTAACGAACTTCCTATTCACCAAGGACCAGTTTAATTAGTTGAAGTTTGTTGTATTTAGAGTAGTATTAGGCGCTATATTTTATAGGTAATAAAAAGGTAACAGTTTACAGCCTGTCTACACGTGCGTTTGCTAAATATGTTGTTCTAAGACCTTATCCCCCCACACTGCAGACGCACGAGAAGAAGACACACGTGATTTTGGCGTGTGGGGCGTGCTCTGCGCCATCTTGTCTTACGCTCGGGCGTTGTGTAAATGTATTGTAAATAGGTCATGCTCTCCCGTGTGCCTTCGCGTAACATTTTGGTGGAGGTGCTAGGTAGCAGCGCACGACGGAGCTCTGCAGCGGAAGCCAAGTCGCCACTCCAAGCATGTTTCCCGGCAGGGGTGATGCGTCAACAGTCGCGCCACAGCAACAGTGCGCCTTTATATACATCTATAGAAGTGTCATTTCTGCTGAATATGCTGTAACGAAACTTTGCCATCACTTTATTTTTAATATGAATACAGGGAACTGGAATAATGACCCCAAAAGGGCATGAGTTATTTATAGTTTTACTTATTTAGCAATTAAGTTAGATTTCTTGTGTAAGCGTTGCCGCTGTCTCCAAGAAATTGAGCTGAAACAGCACGAGCGATCGAACAAAAAATCATCTCTACAAAGAGCTGGCTTGCTTTCATGCGCACCTACAGATAGGAACATACCTTGCATTCGCCAAAGATATGAAGTTTCCTCGCACCAACACAACTGGAAATAGACACCGTGCTGACGGCCCAGAAGTAGACGGCATGGCCCACGCAAAATGCCAGAACAAAGGAGGCGGTGCCATCTTGCAGAGGGTCACAGTTGGGAGTCTCACACATCCGCCTCACAGCGCGTTGTGCTGACTGGGCACAGTCTTGCTGGGTGGGGCTGAATGCAATTTCCGGCACGCTGTGGCGCAGACTATACGAGAAATCGCTCATGCCAATAGCCGTAGAGCGCACTAATGTCTACAGTGCACGTTTCTTCAACTCTATAAGTGCCTACGACAGCGTGGTGAATCTCCATAGGAATGTTCATGCAGCCCACGACTTACAGTAGACTGATTTTGTGCCAAGCACTGCACAGTATTATTCCTGAAACCACGAGGGTATAGGCTTTCATTATATAGGCTCACAAACTACACGTAACTGTTCACAGGGCCCTTACATTGGAACCTTTCTCCCGAAGGCTTGCAAGATTTCAATGGAAGCAACGGATGCTACCCCGAAACGCACCCTCTCTTCTATATTGTTAGCGGATCCTTATCAACGCATACTTGATTTTCTCAGAGTACAAGTGCAGAGTACATTTTCTGAAATGCTTGTATTGTTGGCTTCTTCGACCTTTAAATAATGTTTTGTCGTCTTAGCTAAGGTGCACACACTGTATCTGTGATTTTTATGTTCTAAGAATTATGAACTTTGCTATACGTGACTGAACGCGTCATGAATGCACCACGCGTTTTTATGAAGGCAGGATCACGTTGGCTTTCAGTGGACGCATTGTCTTGTGAGAATGAACCACAAGTCATCCCCAAACCTTGGCGCCCTCCGTCATTTCAAGATCTTAATAATTTTGGTTATTTATTTCAGTGAAACATTATGCCAAGCCCAGCTCGTGCACGTTAACGGCAATAATAATAATGATAATAATAATAATAATAATAATAATAATAATAATAATAATAATAATAATAATAATAATAATAATAATAATAATAATATCTGGGGTTTCACGTCCCAAAACCCTGATATGATAATGAGGGACGCCGTAGTGGAGGGCTCCGGAACTTTGGTTTCCTGGTGCTCTTTAACGTGCATTCACATAGCACAGTACACGGGCTTCTAGCATGTCACCTCCATCATAACGCTGCCACCGTGGCTGGAATCGAACCCGCGACCTTCGGGATCAGCAGTCGAGCACCGCAACCGCTACACCACCGTGGCGGACCAAGACAACAAGACCAGCACTGCGGCGCCGAACAGAATGTAAGCCCATAGGTTAACAACCATGATTTGCATGATTCAGCTTTTTTGCCAAGTAAAAACAGTGTATGGCGTTGGCGTCACAGTGCGAACAACGTGCTTGCGTGAAATACATAATTGTTAGTTTAGTTGGGTTTAATGGCGCAAAAGACACTAAGCTATGTTGTGCCAGCCGCAAGATGATAAAACTTTGATTGTAAACGCATCCTACTCTGCAAGACATTATCCACGTAAAAGAATATTGCACGATATTTGTCTGGCTAAATACGTATCAGTATACGTTACCAAAGTAGGCGCATCTTTATGGACACGCCACAGTGAACACTGCAGAGGCACAGGTAACCTAGCGGCACACACCATCCAAGAAAGTGCCACTGGACGTCGACGGAGGCAGGCACCCCACCTTACTCAAAGCAACAACAGCAAAAGGGCGAGCAGCGAGAGCACGATGTGGAACGACAGCAACAGACTCGGCGGAAGTATACGAGGAAGCGGCATGCTCTGACGCACGCAGAGCGCGGAGGTCACGCTGTATCGCACAGGGATTATGAAACGCATCGCGACGCAAAAAGAGGGCAGCTGCAGGCTAACACCTGGATGCGGAAGTCTCAGATACTTTCGCGCGCTTCGCTCGGTTACCCTTCGATTCTGCGAGATATGGAGCGTCTGAGAAGAGTCGGAAAAAAAGTTGCCACGATCGATGCCGAGAACAAGCTTCGATGCGTCCGGGCAGACGCGTTTCGACTGTTCTCGTACCCTGCCCGCCGTTGGCTATTTGTACGTATTTTTAAAAGGTCGATTACAAAAGGAGAAAGTATAGTTTTGAGAACAGAAAATAGGGAACCTTTGGCGTATGTACTTCATTGTGAGCCTAAGGTTCCGAAATGCAGCACTCTGGAAAGAAACAGGGCTTAGTAGCTGCAAACCAGAAATCGAAGGCAACTCTGCGTATTGGTGGCAGGGAAAGCTGTCTAAAGCATACGTTCAGTCCTGACTGTGTGTCTATATTTGCCGAAAAAAAAAAAAACAGGCCCAAAGTTCTTTTTGATCTTTTTTCATTGCTTGGTTCACCCTATTCCAACCTTGTAAACGAGGCTCTATATGCACCAGCAGCCTTCTAGACTCCGTTCAAAATATCAAACTGATTTGGTTGATTGGCGAATGCAAGAAATTCTCGAAAAGCTAAATAATATATTCTATTAAAAAAAGCGTATAGGAGAACCAACCAAACGCACCCTGAACAAGATATCTACAGATTCAAATTTTTTACGTCACATTTTTTTTAATACTAGAAGTAACCGTGGCCGAACAAGCCACGAAAACGAGGTAACGCTCATTAATCGCGGGTTATGCTTTATATGTATTTCAGGTGTGGGCCGATTTTATGTATCATCCAAACATCTTAACACCACCAGAGACATTTCAGAAAGCTGCTATACCAATCCTGATATCGGTACAACATTAAATTATTCCCTTCACTTGAAGTAATTTTCTACTGAGGCATAGTAAGCGGCCAGACCTAAAAAACACACAAGAAATCAAAAGAAATCTAACTACAACTAACAATTTCACTTTAAGACATTCATACTCCGAATTTGTTTAAATTATCGCCAAGAAATACGCCGGATGTCATACTGGCGACCTGGAGCGCCAACTATTGCTTTCTGGAGTTACATTTATCACATATGATGCCGACAGAAATGAGCAGCTTGGCTTGTCACTTGAATGAATGATAAGCAGTCTGCTGCCGTATTTCTGCAACAAAACAAGTGCCATAACAGAACGAAGTAAAAAATAATCAAGCTATCTGTATCATACATGGCCCATGGGTCTCCAGCAGTCAAACAGATCAATCAGTAATTCGGTCGCAGAACTGCCCTGAACTTGGATGTTAGAGATCCGTCAAAAACTGTCACGTTCATGCGTTGGAGGGCCGGTCAAAACAATTGCGCTTGAAGAAAGTTTGTGACATTTCGATCAGACTGCCGGGAACTTTCATGTGCCTGCAAGCCCTCCAAGAACTTTAATTAGGCCTGCCTATGAGACCGCGCTGGCCCTGACAAGGCTCCTCGAAAAAATGTAAGATAGATAAAATTCCCGCAAAAACGTATCTCTGTGCGAGTACTGAATTACATCTGGCTCAACGGGATTAAGGAACTTTTCTGCCGCGAAAGTCAAGCTTTGTGATAACGAAATGGGTTTATACTAAATAATATGATACGTCGTTCTTGACCTAAAAAAAAATTCTATTGACGTTCAGATGCGTAGACGATTTTTCTGGACCCCACTTTATTGACCTTAGCCGGTAGCTCACTAAAAATGTCTTTCATGTACCTCAAAACAGCGACAGTAGTTAAGCTGCATTGAGTGACGCAAACAAGATGAAGGCTATGCTGCGCGACTGCCGGGCTTATAAAATTTCGCTGATGAATGCAGGATACACTTAATTCCTGAACTCAAACCTGATCTGAAACATCTGTTTCATCTAAAAAGTTCACGGCACCGGCCAGAAGCACTATTCGAAGAGCGATATCCTTCTTGCAATTTAGGTAAATTGCATGTAATGGCGCCAAAGCTGCTTAGGCCGTGCTGCGCCAGCCACACGTTGATAAATTTTAGATAGTGCATGCAAATACGCGGCAGTATTCTAAATATTCTGCGTATTGCTTCAAAATATTGTTACGGAGGAATGAAGTGGACGAAGACGAAGAGCCAGAGAGTCCGATAGGCGCGAGTGCGTGTTGGTCAGCCATCTTGACTCTTGCCGGTGTCTTTCCCTGTACGATGTACGCTACATACCCCGTAACATATTGGTGGAGGTATTGTTTACAAACTGATGACATTAACCAGATATGCTCATGGAGCAGCCTCCCACCATCCTTGAAGCATTCGCTTGGTTTAATTAATAATACAAAAGAACTAAGCAGGTGACCTTCATGTTTAGGTATTGCGGCCTTATGCCGCCAACTTCCGAAAGTGTTAGTGCCCTCCCAATCGGCTTAACTTCGTTCTGCCAATCATCTGGCTGGAAGTGCGCTTCTATCAATTTAACAACCTGGTTCCCGGCAGGAACGATTCCCTGCTTTGCACAGCAACGGCGGATGCTCGAACATTTTCCTAATACTAGACATGACAGCATCTTTCCCCAGGTCTTCGTTTACCTTCTTCCTCGAATTTTCGAGATGATTAGCGATACAGAACCGAAGTTCACAATACACCTGATGGGAGTACGCCTCTGTCCATTAGTAAAACTGTTGGCTACGTGATTACATCGGTACTAAAACCCAGTACCTCCCACGATAGAAGCGGACGCTCTGCCGTTTCGCCATCACTGCCGTCGAAGCTCAGGAAACAAGCCGTATAGTCGATGTTTCATGATAATCTCTTCAACAATCACTGCTTTGTTCAGAAGAAAAACTGTTTCACCGCAAGGGTGAAGCAATGAGTGGGAAAACAATAAATTGTAATCTTATACGAAGTAAGACTGGCAGCTACCTATTTTGGATCCGATCACACGTAACTCTACAAAACGCTGATTTAAGAGAATACGGGGGCAGAGCATTAGAGAGCATAGGGAGAGCATTACTTTTCGCAATTTCTTCACTTTGAGAACGCTGCACGTAGACGGTATACGAACCAGCCGCTAATACCTGCCGAGATAGCGCACGCACCAACGTTCGCGACCGCAGCCATAGAATCAATGTTCGCAGTTGCTGCTCGAGCAACAACACCCCCCCCCCCCCCCACCTCTCCCACGTCGCTTCATGCTTGTTCAAGACGGGCGGGGCGTCTCCTCTGCGCTTGAGCAGCATTCGACGGTAGGCCTAACACGCAGGGGGGTGTTATCGAATGCGCCCTCCGAGCGAAGGAATGGGCCGGCTCGTTTGATCAGCTTCAGCCGCGTTCGTCGCCACGCGTGCGCTTTTTTTACCCGCGGGTTGAACATGAGATGCGCGGGGGGGGATGTTATCGATTTGGCCTTTATAAGGGGCAAGACGGCTATTGCGACGGCAACGGCAATGGTGAAGGCGACGGCGAAAACACGCCGAGAAAGTTCATATAGTTGAAAAAGCCGGCAGATCCCACGCACTGTGCGAATCGATGTAATGCGAAGCAGCCAGCAAGGGGCAAATCGTGCTGGACATAATATGCATACCATGATTTACATGTTAGGACCTCTCATTTATGTTCGTCATGCTGTCACGTAGCGCAATACTAATTTTGGTCTATATCAAGCGAGCGAACTGGACGCAAGCGCACCATGAGCGTGGCCTGTAAAGGGCAATGTAGATGACATGCATGCCAAGATTTTCATGTTATCACCTGCCACTTATGTTCGTTATACAGTAACGTCCCGCAATACCAATTTTGGTGTATAGCAAGCTAGCGAAACGGCCGCGAGCGTGCCATGAGCGTGGCATGCAAGTCATGTTGCACATGACATGTCATGATTTCCATATTACCACTTCTCATTTATGCTCATTATACAGTCAACGTCATGCAATACAAAATTTGGTGTATATCACGCTAGCGAAACAGCCGCGAGCGGGTCATTAGCGTGGCATGCAAGTCATGACATGTCATGATTTCCGTATGACCACATGGCATTTATGTTCGTCATACAGTCACGTCACTCAATCCCAAATTTGGTGTATATCAAGCTAACGAAACGGCCGCGAGCGCGCCATGAGCGTGGAATGCACGCCATGTCGCACATGACAAGTCATGATTTCTGTATGACCACTTGGCATTTATGTTCGTCATACAGTCACGTCACGCAATACCAAATTTGGTGTATATCAAGCAAGCGAAACGGCCGTCAGCGCACCATGAGCGTGGCATGTAAATCATGTTGTACATGACATGCATGTCATGATTTTCATATTACCACCAGTTATTTATGTTGTTCATGCACGAATGTCTCATCATACCAATTTTTGGGCATATCAAATTAAGAAAACGGCCTTAGGAGCACTACGGTCATGGCGTGTAAATCATGCTTTTCATGACTAGTTAGTCATGATTTTCATGATATGACCAGTCATTCATGTTCGCCATACAGTCATGTTACGCCATACCAATTTTGGTATAAATCCCATTAACGATACGGCCAGGAGAGCTCAAAATCGTAGGCGGCTAGATAGATAGTCAGATAGATACGCTCAAACTCGCCGAAGTTCGCTAAGAAATGCTTCGCATTTAATAAAAAGAATCTCTGGTGGAGATGAAGGCAAAATGCTCTTGGCTGTTCGACATGCTGTAGATGCCGGGAACAAAGACCGGCTTCTGACATAAGTACATCTATAAGAGAAAATTACACGCATCTCACAGTGAAAAAACGTGGGAGACACGAATATTATCCAATACATTTATTTTCTTATAATTCTTGTACACTGCAACATACTACTCCCTCCAACAACATACTACCTATAACATATACTACAGCAGGCTTAAGGAAGTGCACTTAGACGTAATGGTGCATCTTTCCTCACTTAGGATGCGCACTGAATGCCATTCACACCAGTGTTTAGTAAAGAAAGGGCGGTGGAAAGGCGGAGGCAAAAATGAAGTTTTGAGGTGATCATGATATGAATACAGATATACGAGGGGGGCTCACAAATTAGACATTTAAATGCATTCTGACAGGGTTCAATAAAAGTTTAAGCTGCAATTTCTCAAGCTAGAAGACTAGGCGATTGCGAAGTGATAAACAATGCAAGCCCCTATTGCAGTCCTATAATTTATTTTCGCACTGAAGTATGCAGGGAAATCAATATAGCCAATCTAGAAGGTAAAAAGAGGAAGAAATTGGTGTTACGAAGCCATTTATATTGGTAAGTACAGTCGAAACCACTTATAACAATCTTCAAGTGCCACGAAAATTCCATTGTTATAACCGATAATTGTTACTAAAGGGTTGCATGAAGAAAAAAAAAGTGAAATACAGTCAACTGCCAATTTGTTGGACATGCTTAAAAATTCGGACGCTTTCGCGGCGCCGTCAGAAATCTTATAGACGTCAATGTATAAGAACTTCCGAAATTTCGAACGCTGAAACTCTTCGGCGTCTGCTTTTTCGTACTTACTGCGCAAACTGCAGGTCCGATACGGCATTAGTTGACGGCCCCGTCTATGTAGTGTCTGTTGGTTCGAACCAGCTTGTTTGCGAGGCGATCCGTTTGCAGTCGTAGTAGAGTTCAAAAGGTAGCTTTGCCGCAATACCGAAATGTATGGGTTGAAGCTAATAAAACATCTCAAGGGGCCACTGTCACTGCGCCTTGCGGCTATGTCTTTACTGATAATCACCGGAAATGTGCGGAAGTGAGACAGCGGCAGTACAGCTTAATCGCGGAAAACACTTGCTAAGTATCCTCAGTTAACTTCTCGGTAGTACATATGGCCTAGCGCAGTATAATGCGTACTGCACGCATTTAAAAATTGAAGGACACTTTGTACATTCCAAACTGTGTTCGGCGAAAGCGTGTGGCCATTCCACTGATTATGCCATGTCTTTTTTTCTTTTACCCTCTCAGTGGGATAAGACACAAACCGAATGGGTGCGTGTTTTCTTCTTTAATTTTTTACCGCTAAATCGCAGCGAGACGCGAGCCTCATCTTCCTGCGTTAGTATTTTCTCGCGCTTTGCGCATCGTGCAAACGCCATCCGCGTTCCAGCTCTTAAATTGACGGACCCTTTGTAAATTGGAAAGTGTATTCCGTGAACGCCTGGGTCAATTGCGACGGCGTCGGTCAGAATGATTGCAAACTCTGGGCACAGCGACGCTACGCAAGCAAAACGCGAGCGCTATAGAGTCCGACGCGACCGGCGTCCGTCTGCGCATCCCGGCGGCCACCTGGCTCCGTGCCAGAGCTCGGATGGACGGACATGGACGGACGGACGGACGGACGGACGGACGGACGGACAGACAGACAGACGGACGGACGGATGGACGGACGGACGGACGGATGGACGGACAGGACGGACAGACAGACAGACAGACAGACAGACAGACGGACGGACGGACGGACGGACGGACAGACAGACAGACAGACAGACAGACAGACAGACAGACAGACAGACAGACAGACAGACAGACAGACAGACAGACAGACGGACAGACAGACAGACAGACAGACAGACAGACAGACAGACAGACAGACAGACAGACGGACGGACGGACGGACGGATGGACGGACGGACGGACGGACGGACGGACGGACGCCGGACGGACGGACGGACAGACAGACAGACGGACGGACGGACGGACGGACAGACAGACGGACAGACAGACAGACAGACAGACAGACGGACGGACGGACGGACGGACGGACGGACGGACGCCGGACGGACACCAGGCGGACACCGGTCGGACGTGAGCATGAGACATTAAAGGCTTTCGCCTTAAAGATTACACCATCTCCCGCTAAAGGGAACCATGTGTAGATGCGAAGCAGCGGGCGCTAACGCCTACACTGGCGGCGGCGTTGACGCTGGCGCTCATCGCAGCGTTGCACAGGAGAGAAACCTGGGGGGCGCAAAGCACGCAGTGATGGACCAGTGTTTCCTACTGGAACATCCCAATCGCTGCTAATGGGAAATGAGAAACAGAAGACTTGGACTGGACACAGAGACCCGCAGTCCTCTTTTAGTTAACGCGCACGCTGCGAATTTTTTATCGTTCGACAACGCACAGGAGAAATCTCCCACCGTCACCACCTTGCAGGTCAAGATCCATTGCCATATATACGGGATGGCCAGTGAGCGGTTGTGCAGCGCGAGCAGTCGGTTTTTAAATGCGAAGCATTTCTTAGCGAACTTCGGCGACTTTGAGCGTATCTATCTATCTATCTATCTATCTAGCCGCCTACGACTTCGTGCTCTCCTGGCCGTATCGTTAATGGGATTTATACCAAATTTGGTATGACATAACATGACTGTATGACGAACATAAATGGCTGGTCATATCATGAAAATCATGAATAACTTGTCATGAAAAGTATGATTTACATGCCACGCTCATGGCGCGCTCGCGGCCGTTTCGTTAGCTTGATATACACCAAATTTGCGATTAAGTGACGTGACTGTATGACGAACATAAATGACAAGTGGTAATATGAAAATCATGACTTCATGAGCGACATGACTTGCATTCCACGCTCATAGTGCGCTCGCGGCCGTTTCGTTAGCTTGATATACACCAAATTTGGTATTGAGTGACATGACTGTACGACGAACATAAATGACAAGTGGTAAATGGAAATCATGACATGTCATGTGCAACATGACTTGCATGCCACGCTCATGACACTCTCGTGGCCGTTTCGGTAGCTTGATATACACCAAGTTTGGTATTGAGGTGCGTGACTGTATGACTAGCATAAATGACAGGTGGTAATATGGAAATCATGACCTGCATGTCATATACAACATGATTTACATGCCACGCTCATGGCGCGCTGACGGCCGTTTCGCTAGCTTGATATACACCAAATTTGGTATTGACTGACGTGACTGTATGACGAACATAATTGCCAAGTGGTAATATGGAAATCATGACATGTCATGTGCAACATGACTTGCATGCCACGCTCATGACACTCTCGTGGCCGTTTCGCTAGCTTGATATGCAACAAACTTCGTATTTAGGGACGTGACTGTATGACGGGCATAAATGACGTTTTAATATGGAAACCATGACACGTCATGCGCAACATGACTTGCATGCCACACTCATGGTACTCCCGTGGCCGTTTCGCTAGCTTGATATACACCAAATTTGGTATTCAGTGACGTGATTGTATTGAAAGGATAAATGACAAGTGGTAATATGCAAATAATGACATGTCATGTGCAACATGACTTGCATGCCACGCTCATGACACTCTTGTGGCCGTTTCGCCAGCTTGATATACACTAAATTTTAAGGTGAAAGCCTTTAATGTCTCATGCTCACGTCCGCCCGTCCGTCCATCCGTCCCTCCAGCTGTACCGAACATGTAAACGGTGGACGCCGGGGCCGCGCAAACGGACGCCGGTCGCGTCGGACACTACAGCGCTCGTGCTTTGCTTGCGTGACGTCGTGGTGCCCAGCGTCTCTAATCATGCAAGGAGGGAGACGCGCGCATCAGTTTCATTCTGACCGACCCCGTCTCAGTGGGCACAGGCGTTCGAGGAACACACTTTGGAATTGACAAAGTGTCCGTCAATTTAAACGCTGGAACGCGGATGGCGTCTTCACGATGCGCAGAGCGCGAGAATACGAACGCATGCGAAACGGAGGCAGATTGGTCTCGCGTCTCGCTGTGATTCGAGGTAAAAGATTAAGCGATAATTGGCAGGTGGTAACATGTAAATCTTGGCACGCATGTCATCTACAATGCCACTTACATGCCACGCTCATGGTGCGCTTGCGTCCAATTCGCTAGCTTGATATACACCAAAATTGGTATTGCGGGATGTGACGATATGTCGAACACAAGTGGCAGGTGGTAACATGAAAATCTTGGCATGCATGTCATCTACCATTTACATGCCACGCTCATGGTGCGCTTGCGTCCAGTTCGCTAGCTTGATATACACCAAAATTGGTATTGCGGGATGTGACGATATATCGAACACAAGCGGCAGGTGGTAACATGAAAATCTTGGCATGCATGTCATCTACCATTTACATGCCACGCTCATGGTGCGCTTGCGTCCAGTTCGCTAGCTTGATATACACCAAAAGTGGTATTGCGGGATGTGACGATATATCGAACATAAGTGGCAGGTGGTAACATGAAAATCTTGGCATGCATGTCATCTACAATGCCATTTACATGCCGCGCTCATGGAGCGCTTGCGTCCAGTTCGCTAGATTGATATACACTAAAATTTGTATTGCGCGACGTGACTGTTTGACGAACACAAATGACAGGTCCTATCATGTAAATAATGACATGCATATTATGTACAGCATGATTTGCTCCTTGCTGGCTGCTTCGCATCACATCGATTCCCACAGTGCGTGGGATCTGCCGGTTTTTTTTCAACCAAGAAACTCGCTAGCAGACGCTGCCTGCGTCGCCGTCGCGAGGCGAGAGAGGGGGGAGCGTGGTAGAGGGGAAGACGCGCATGCGCAGTGGGGGGTGTGGACGCCGCGGGCAGGGATTCCTAGAGGAGAGAGGGGGGAGCGTAGGAGGGGAGAAAGGGGAGAGAGGGAGGGGACGCGCATGCGCAGTGAGGGTGTGGCCTTCGCGGGGAGGGATACCTAGAGGAGAGAGAGGTGGAGAGGAGGTTTTTTATTTTTATTTTTTTTAATGGGTTGGCGGATGCGCAGTGGAGGTGTGGACGGACGGACGCCGGACGGACACCGGACGGACGTGAGCATGAGACATTAAAGGCTTTCGCCTTAATAGGCGACTCTTTGTGCGAGATCGCCAAGTGCGCCGCACTAACGCGTCGCCTTCACGAACGAAAGCAGCTGGCCATCGCCACGCCCGTGTGCAGTCAGGAACGAAGTGGGCATTCCATAATGAACACTTTCACGGCAAACGCGTTCGTACGTTATAGAAAGCGCCCGGCAGTGACGGCGTCACCTTCGTAGGTGACGTGATGCACACAGGTTGCTGCGGCAGCCAGTCAGCTTGAGTAACACTGAGGTGAGATTACCATAACTGTCACGCCGCATGCTTCTCACAGGCTGGCACGAGAAAGCCCCATGCCCGCCGAGCGCTCTAGCTTGTTTTATACGAAGTCCACAGAACTGCGCGGAATGAGGGGCGAGCGAGCTGGCTGTAATCGCAGGGAGCGCGGGGGGTGCGGGCAGCGCACATGGGGTGGTCCATTCGTGTTTTGAACGGTGGCTTGGGGTAGACCATTCATGTTTGGAGAGGTGGAAGGGCGACAAGACAGGTGCACAAGGCTGTCGATTCTGAGAAGGCTGGAGGACGTCTGCGATTGTACGAGTGGGTGGGGGCCGTTGGCAGGGGTGAAGCGGCTCGAATTCTTTTCGCACGCTTGCCGAGATATGTGACCACCCTTTCCATGACAATCCGTCAATCTATATAGCTTCAAAGAATAATAAAAAAAACCCCTCAGGGGCCTTCATATTTTATCGCGGGGAGTATAGCTTCTAACTGAAGCACTACTACAACTCAAGCATTACTAAAGTGATATTATCGAAGCTGTGCGTCCAATGACGGTAATATCTCTAGATGATATCTTTCCTGGAAAGTTAGATTATCGCAAAAAGCACATCACGCAATCGTTCCTATTGAGACCAAAAAATGAGCGCGTTTTCGACCAACAGCCGGAGAACCACAGAGATACCAAATAGAAAGATCATATATAGTAAAGGCCGGGGAATAAGCCGCGTTTCGGCGGAAATGGGAAGCACTCAGGTCAAGTCTCAGCAGGGATAACGATGAGCTTGTCATACGGCGCCAGTATCGACCCGCGAACGCCGAATGAGGCGCAGATGAAAGATGGGAATGGCATGGAGGGAGGGTGGCAGTGAAGCACTAGGAGTGGTCTTCTGGCCAGCAAACAATCCGCGATCCATCGATTCTGTTACGAATGCGCAGTCTAAATGGCTGAGCCTTCTTTATTCTCTAAACCATAATCAATAATAACGCCGCACTCTCGGGACGCATACCAACCGTCATACATGAGCAATACAAAGCGATGTATCTTTTTGCTCTTTCTGCCTATTTCACAGAATGTTGAGAGAAATTTTATACGAAGAAAACTTCCGAGTTCTCATAAGAGATGAATTGCTAGTTTTCATGGGTAATGTTTCATGCACGCGGAGATAGCGGGAAGGCAAGGAAGTTAACAAGGATGAGGCCGGTTCGTTAACCAGCTCTATATTTAGGACAAAAGCGAGTGAATGATGAAACACAAATTATAAAGTATTGCTTTAGAAAACTGAAGTGACACGCACTACTCTGACTGGAGCGTCATCGATTATCAACTGAGAAAGTTCCAGATTCGCTCCCAAATAAATTCCGCGCAGAAGGTTTTATTCGGGCCACTCTTGTTTCTGAGGTCTGTGGGCCTTCATATCAGACATTAATAAGCATTGTCTGCTACTCCTGTTCACTGTACACGGTCACACTGTGCAGATCTGCGTTTCTCTCTGTCTATTAACATCCACTCTGCGTTTCCAATTCTTCTAAGCCCTCTGCGTATGCAGGGCAGCCAGCTGGAACTATATCATCGCAGCCTTTCCTATCTTTTCACGCATTATTTCTCTTTGTGTTGCTGT
This sequence comes from Rhipicephalus appendiculatus, assembly GCA_030522465.1. Taxonomy (NCBI): domain Eukaryota; kingdom Metazoa; phylum Arthropoda; class Arachnida; order Ixodida; family Ixodidae; genus Rhipicephalus; species Rhipicephalus appendiculatus. The sequence continues at coordinate 90,572 of JALIZH010014703.1, forward strand.
TCCATGCATGCCCCGGCTGTCCATATGCATTATGGCTGCTACATACAACTCACCTGTAAAACGGTTAAACACTTGGGCCCTGAGATTTCTTTCTTCTCGCAAGAACATTTCGCTCAGTTTTTCTTGCGCGACTGTCATTTTACTGCCATCATAGATACATAAGTTCTTGTAATATTAATCGCATAGACGTTCAGACAATTAAACACACATGTAATGCCTAGTAATTTATACTGACACTAACGAAGCCTAACGTTAAGCATTACCAACAAGGAGCATGACGTAAGCTGTTTTTGAATGAGCCAAGTAATCGTTACCATTTTCTATATGTACCAGAATGCGTGCGCTATGTACTCGGCGGCAAGCACTGAAGAAGCATCCCTAACTATAAATAAACGCGCACTTACTAAAGGCTAATGGCAATAATGCCATTTCAACAGCGTCTTAATGTAAAATACGGGGTTGTTGCCATAAATCCTCGGCGCAGTAAGAATTATTGGACGAGCACTCGGGTTTGCGAGGAAAACTAACAAACCAAACGAAATGGCTAAAACGTGAATTGCCATCTGGTGCTTCACAAGCTTTATCCGTACTATTATTTAGCCAGAGACGTGGGATGCGCGGGAGCTCGCTAAACTTTCCACAGTGCTGCCGCACTCGTCTGGAACGTGATTGGCGAAGAGACTGCGCACGCGGCATTCGAAGCTTTAATCGGATTTGGCCCTCCGACGGCTTTTAACTAATCGCTAGAGCCATAAGTCGAACCAGAGTTTTCGTTATGGCCTCAACCTAGAAATGTCGTATTGTTATGGGCCCTTGGCGAGGGCGTTTTCTGGGCGCCGTTTTACGGTTCAGTGAATCCACTACATTACCAATGACAGACAACATAGCGTTTTAAGTCGAATGTGTTGCATCGAATTTCAAATGCATATTGTGTTTGCAGACAAATAAGAGAGCCATCGCTCGTTTGTTGAGATATACTGCTGTTATGTAATGTGTGGAGACAGATGCGGCGGTTAAGACCAAATAAAAGTACCTCTTTACGTGGGAAGCGAGGAACTGCATGCTACCATTGTCATGCCTCATTGCAGACAATGAAAGAGTTCTTCCGCTGGAAAACATACCAACTTATGAAGCGATGTCAAGCATTACTCTATTTCACTTTGTATAGATTCGTGCCTGTGCCTCAGTTGCACTACATGTTCATAGTTCACGAAAACGTAGGATTTGAATAGGCAGTCAATGGAAGTTCTCAGTCACTTACAGGTTGATAAATGAAGACTTTCATTGTAGCAACGTCTGAAAATCACTGCTCGGCATGCAATGCGATTAAATAATGATGATTTCTGATAATTTTGCACGTCAAGACCACAATACGATTGTGAGGCACACCATAGTGGAAGCTTCCAGAAATTTCCACCAATCTGGTGTTCTTTACCGTGAACTGAGATTGCACAATATCCGAACCTCCAGCACTTCACCCCCCATCGAAAATGCGACTGCCATGGCCGGGATCAAACGAATGTCTTTCGGGTCAGCAGTGGAGCCCCGTAACTACTGTATACAATGCGAGTGAATGTAATAGTACGAGAAGGCATTAATCATTCTTCGCCTAGGCGGCTAGCCACAGAGAAAAATGACAGTAGCTTTTTTAACAAACCTACACGTATTGCTGTATTTTGGTGGTTACCCATACATGTCTAATATATTAATCATTACTTGCAATGCGCGATAGGCTGTGTGTAACTTTTGTTTACATCAAACGGGGAAATGAGCGCCGGCTGTACCATGAATGTAACTCCGATAGATAGTGCTTGCAGCGAACTTCGTGTCTAAGTGTACATCCTTTTTGGTTCCGTAACAAAAGCGCATAACCCCAATGCACATGTCGCTGGTGCTAGGTGTCTGACCTTATACGTAAAGGCGAACATAATAAATGTGATCGCACTAGCAATTGCTGACCCGTTTTAATGGGACAGTTTGTCTGACGTATGGGGAATAATTCCTAAATTTCTTATGAGCTCTGCTGCTTCTGTCACAATATGGAAAACATGACTATCCCTTTGCTAGCTGATCATATTTCGGGAATACCGCCCAGTAAGGCTCGAGTATTGTGCGATGTCAGTGCACGTTAAATAACCCCAGATGGTCAAAATTTCCGGAGCCCTCCACTACGACGTCCCTCATAATCATATCCTGGTTTTGGGACGTACAGCCCCGCATATTATTATACTATTAATTATACCCAATACGTTCAAACTGACTTTTAGCTGGCTCCTTCTGCCCAATGAGTAAGTACTAGACGAGTGTCACGAAACCTTTACAGCACACAAAGTCAAAGAAAAGTAAAGCACTGCACAATTCCTTATTTTAATCCCGGCATAACCTAAATAAATTCATATAGCACAAAAAATCATGCGTTGTTTCACCGTCTGTGCTGTACAATGTCATTTATCCCGCGAATACCCGTCACCTGCGTGCAACGCGTAAGGGTGGGCCTTGCGCAAAAATTTATATCGTTTCCCGGAAAGGGTGCGGAAGACCGCGTGTGATGAAGCAACAGCGGGGACAGCTTATATAAGTACACTGGTAAAAGTGACGAGCTCCACCCTAACGAGTTATCGTCGTGTAAAGGATCCAAGATACTACGTGCCTTGGCGTGAGGTGCATTGCAATGGCCGGTCCTCTCGCAGGACGTGATCAGAACACCGAATACGTGATATGGCACAGACCATACTTGCGCGGAGGGTTGAATATGAAGGCCTGTTTCCTCCCAAAAATGTGAAAACCGCTGCGTGTTCGGTAGCCTTGAAAATAGATAGGGTATTTCTGGTTAGTTTGTATTCTGAGCCAAAAGGGAGACGTTCGTCATTGTGTTCAAGTTTGCTTGGTAAATAAATGGAAAAAAGGGCTTACTGGGAGTGCGCACTAGTGCCAGATGATACTAGAGTGTGGCACGCGCAAACGGGTGTGCGCTATACTTCGCCGTGTGTAATGAAATGCCTGGGAGGTCACGCTTTCACATTTAATAAAGCACACAGGACATTCTTACTGTTTTTAAAGGTAATCCATTAACCTTACTACTCAAAATGAAACATTCTGTTTCATATTTTTGCTAAGTTTGTGCACAACTTACCGGACGGAAAGCGCCGGCCGAGCGATGCATGTGTGCGTCGCACGCGCAACTTTATTGTATCGTTATCGATAAAATAGTCTCCATACCACTCAGCTAAGCTAGCTATCAGTTCTTCAATCACAATGTCCTCACGTTCACTTACGACTCTTTCCAGAGTCGGCAGAA
>JALIZH010014704.1:0-76030 GCA_030522465.1 Rhipicephalus appendiculatus
GTGAACAGCGACGGTAAATGTGTTACATCGTCGCGCAATTGTAGAAGTAAATTACACTTTTCAAAATACAACGGGTTGACCAGAAAACAGCCGCCACTTGATATCACCACGCTAGAAACGCCGCTCTGGAAATTCTTGCACTCATTACCTCAGCTGCACTTTAAGGTAACAGCGAAAATGCGTGCGAAGCTAAAATGCACAATCTTTTACGTTCGGCATGCATCGATATAAGCCGCACCAAGTATGAATTCCACCATCCTATTCTACCACCATGATTTCCACCAAAGTTTAGGCCTAGCGTACCGACTGAGTCCGTCTACGTGTCATCGGCGCTTCTAGGTTTCAGGATACACGATTCCGACGAGTAGGAATGACTTTCCAGCTCATCTGTGACATCGGTTAACCTAAATGAAGCGTTTTTTAAGTGCGAATGCACTTTATAAGCGACCCTGAATCCGCCGTCCCATAGCAACGGCGCGAGGAGCGTCTGTAGCAACGGCGCAGCGACGTCACACCCCACGTGACTGCGCGCGCTCCGCCTCCTCACCGCGGTTTGCGCGGGCGCGCGCCGCTCCCCGCATTGCTCTCCGCGGCCATGGCCTCCGAGATGGCGGGCGCGCCGCGGGTTTCTCTCCGGCCGTCCCAATCGCCGCGCTCCCCAGCAAAAAAAACGTACATCGCGTCGCGCGCCCGGCTACCGCGAGATGGCGCATTCACTTGGGGTTCCGGCGGCAGCGGAGACCGCGGAAGAAAGCAGAGCGCGCGGGATTACAGCATGCGCATGTTTTTTTTTTCTTTCTGCGTACGAGCAAGCATTGCCGCCAGGATCTTCTGGATGCACTGAAGACAAGTATTTTTTTTTCTGTTATTGCATTTATTGTGGTCCAATTTACGGAGAAAAGCACGGCAACTGCTGAATTTTCCTGATATGAATTATTGTAAGGAGGTACCAATTCGTCTGTGGTAGTGTTACTTTTTTTTCATTACGGTCCGTTTTGTCTCGGCGCGAAGTACCTTGATTTGAGAAATATACAGAGGCGTTCTAGCATTCTTCCTTTCTGGAGACGTGTATGGGTGAAAACTGGGCTAATTTTCGTCGTTGAATCATATTGCCCTCCTATCGTGACACATCGTTTTACTATTTGATCGCGTACGGATATTTATGAGTTGGTCAACCGAAGCACGGTTACGCTGTAGATTACTGAGTGCCCTGGTGATGTCACTGAATTAAGATAAGTAATTTTGCCGGAATATTATTGAAGGCTTCGATTAGCCGACCTACATTTACCCCACACGTCGTTCACAGTGAAAGTGCCTGAGTTGTCATCGCCTCCTTTTTCGTCATCCGGATTTTGCTTACGTTTTGGTAGTGCAATGGCAATATCAGTATCGTGTTCATTTACTGTGCTCTCGACTGTATCCAAATCAATCAATCGGTCATAAATGAACAAACCGCGCCTGTGAACAGTCCGTGGTCGTCGCAGAACCGGCGACTTTCAGTCTAGACCACGGTCTAGACGTGTGGCGACCGCCTGCAACCTCCTCCCTGTCTGCTGCGGCGCGACGGGAGGTAGTTGGAAAGGGAAACTGGGGAAGCCTCGTGGGCGAGTGCGAAGCATTGCGCGCTATGCAAGCGCGGCTTTCGCGCCAGACTTGATGGCGCCGGCGACATCGCGAGGAGAGAGCATGACGATTGCTGATGCCGCGTGTCGAGTTTGGTCGGCTCAGTTAGCGTTCCCCTCCAGCGTGCGCGCGACCTTATTTCTTTGTAACGCGCTCATGCTGCGGCGCCTGTAAAGCATTCCGTATAGAAGGAAGTGCCTGCAAGTTGTTAATAAAGGAAATATAAACAAAGTGTTCCCAACGGAAAATTTGAGTGCTGCTGTATGTGTGTTTTCATTTCGCTATATGTTGTTACACCGAAGGAAAAAAATGCACAAAGGAAGCAAGCACCGATACCTGCTTTTTGCGATACTGAGCTTCCAAACGGATTGCTTCCGCCGCAGGCCTTAAATCTAGCTTACAACATTATCAACATATCTATTGTGGGTTCGGGGCCAGTGGTCGACCGAAGCCCTCAGAGAACACGTAGGCGACAAGAAAAACGCGTTTAATTTACGAAGGCCCGGCAACGACTGATCAGTCTTTAGCGGCAGGGTGAGCGCGAGCCCCGGGCGTCATCACGTCCAGCCTCATCATCGTTTTTTTTCTTCTCCTTCGCTAGCGCTCCCATACTATACAGCCCGCAAATTTCGAAGTATAGTAAGTTTCTAGCACATGCGGATCTCTTGCAGAGGCATCGCTTTTCTAAGTGCTCTAATAAAGGCGGCGCAAATAAGCCCATTTGAGAATCGATAGGCCCCGGCATTTACTTGGCCTCTCGTACACCTTGACCAGACATTTCCAAATCAGCGCGAGGTTAATAAAAGCGCAATACCATTTTTTTCCTCGCCACATGCAAGCTGCGCCAACAGCGCGGCAGCTTTTCCCCATCCCAAGTAAGCGCGCCGCGGTGCGGGAGAAAAGAGCGGGCCACGCCCACCTCGGGAAATACGCTCTCTCCGTGCGATTGGGACGGCCGGAGAAAAACCCGCCGCTCGCCCGCCATCTCGGAGGCCATGCCGCGGCGTGTTTGGTCTTCGCCGTGGCCAGACGCGGCGGTTGTGTTAGCGTCGCTTGCGTGGAGTGGCCCGCTTGTCAGTTGATTTTCGCTCTTCGCCGTGGTCGGACATGGCGGTTGTGTTAGCGTCGCTTGCGTGGAGTGGCCCGCTCGTCAGTTGATTTTCGCTCTCCGCCGTGACCAGACGCGGCGGTTGTGTTAGCGTCGCTTGCGTGGAGTGGCGCGAAATGCATTCGCATTTCCTCACGATTCCCTTCGGGGAGGTGTTGGTTTTTTTTCTTGTGTGCGTCCGCCCAAGAAGCGATGAACATAGATGCGACGCGCTTCCACCAAACGCCTCCGGTCACCGATAGCCGCTGGTCACACTCGCCGGCACTTCTCTGGCTCGTATGCGAGAACACATATTTGTGAATTCGTACGCCTTACTGAACTAACATGATGACATATATTTCCCGCGCACTGCATTCTTTTTTGGCCTAGCGGTTATGTATAGTTGTACTTATGATGATGATATATGGGTTTTATTGGCGCAAGGGCCATGCTTGGCCAAAGAGCGTCATGAAAATGATGTAACAGTGACAATGACCGGTGCTTTACGATATGTAAAAGGATGTGGACTATGATAATGTTACGTGGCTGTAAAGTGGCCTAAAATTCCGCGCTCAAAGGCGGGTAAAACAGATGGGTATTAAAATCATGAGGGTGGTGTGATATGTACGCAAGCGAAATGAATGGCAGTGCTAGAGTTGATAAAACAGTGGTGGCGATATGGCATAAGCATAGCTACACGATAACGATAGCTACACAGATCAGTGCGCTGGCACGACCGCGCTCGTTGCGCGAAAATACATCACAGTATTCAATCAACTGTACGCGCGTATTTATCGAACGAGCTTAGAGTCGACACGAAGCCTCTGCACATGATTCCCTTTCGAACGAGCGAGAAACGGATATATTAATCTAGGCAGTAACAGCCGGTTGATATGTTAATATATACTTTTTAGTTATGTTGTGGAATTGTAACAGAAATTTAGTGCTGTTGCCATTATTGACATGCCATTCGTTACTGGCAACTGTTTTCTTATGTTTAATAAGTATGCAAAGTTTAGTAGGAGGGGAAGATGGTGTCTCTCTCTCGAGTATGCGACATACAACGCTGAAGTTAAACGGTGTGGTAGTGTTGACTAGTCGTTCTGTGTCCCCTCAAAACAAGTTTCAGCGTGGCGTAGTGGTAAAGTGTTTGGCTCAGGATCCGAAGGTGCCACGTTCGACTCCTCGTGGCGACAGGCTTTTTTTTTTTTTCAAGCGTTTTTTTTTTGCTCTCCTGCTTTCTTCATTGTTTTCTATGCAATTATTTAGGTATGGCAGCTAGGGACGATGGACCTGACGGTTTAGAGCCGTTTTGCGCTCCGTTCGTTTCCAGCATCCATCACCGCCAGCATACACCGTATTCCAGCATTGCCACCGTATTCCAGCACCATAATCCACCATAATGATAGATGGTGGAATCCACCATTCCCATGGTGGACAGATTTTCAATAGGGTTGCTGGTATTTTTTTGTAATAAGTAATAAAATGGTTATACTCTAATGCAATACATCAAGAGAAAGCTAAGTAAATGTACTTTTGACGTGTGTAAGTTTAAAAAACTGAACTTGGAAACTAATATGCAGAAAAAATCGTTAAAGGTAACATTTCTTGCAAATTTGAAAGAACATTTGCAATTGTATGTTTACTACATAAAAGAAGTAAATCTGGAAAATATTCTGAAATATACAAATTGTTTAGATAGGAGACATCTACCTAACAGAAAAGCTTCACTGACCTAGCTCAACAACTGCACGAGTTACACTTGTTTACTTGTTGCCCAGTAGAAAGTGTCTTGTTGAGCCAGGTTGCACAGTTTTTTTCTTTTTTATTGCACAAATTTCTCACACACAGAAGCACAGTATGATGATTAGTGGGGTTTTATGGCGCAAGGGCCATGGGTGGCCAAAGAGCGCCATGTCTTTGATGTGATGTGAGCGATGGCCAATGATTTCGATGATAGGGTGTATTACGGCTGTATAGGGGCCTAAAATCACGCGCTAATAGAAGCGTAAAAGCTGTGTATATAGTATAAAATTATGGTGGTGATACGCGATGTGATCTATGGGTTTGGAATGACTTGCGAGTGAGTATGATATCTACAAGTGAGAAACGTAAAATAGCACGAATGCCTCCTCAAGGCCTTTGAGGCCAAAGGCAGGGAGGTAGGTGCCTATTTAATACAGCTCCCGGAGCAACAACCTCTTTTCAGAGGTTGCGCTACGGATTGCCAGGGTATATAACGTTAAAGCTATGAATTTCTTTTAAAAACGCCAACACAGACTGATGTTTAAAAAGCGGTTCGCTGCCTATGAACATCGATGGGTGAAGTGGTATATGTTCTCGATAATGTGATGGGAAGTGCTTTTTTCTTATATCATCTAATCCACTGCACTGAATGAGAATGTGTATGACCGTGAGTGGTTCACCACACCTATCACACAAAGGTATATCACCACCAGACAAAAGGTATGAGTGTGTGCTGTATGTGTGTCCTGTCCTTAGCCTTGTAAGTGTAACTTCTGTGAGACGTGATTTTGATACTGGCGGCCAATTCCCGAGATGTGGTTTTATGAGGTGAAGTTTATTTTTTGTTTGGCTGTCCCACAAGCGCTGCCAACAATCCCTGAGCTTTCGTTTAAGAAAGGGTTTCAGGTCTAGTGCAGGGACTCCTATGGATGTATTGGCAGTGCTTTCGTGGGCGGACGCAGCTAGCTGGTCCGCCAACACGTTTCCTTGGATCTCGCGGTGCCCTGGCACCCAGCACACTACGACATGCTGTTTGAGCGTGTAAATTGTACATAATATTGTGTATATTGAGACAAAGACAGGATTTTGGTGTTTTTTCATTGTTTTTAGAGCTTTTACCACACTCAGAGAATCAGTGTATATTACTGCCTTCTGTAGTTTTAGTTGTTTAATGTGTTTGACGGCCGCAAGTATCGCATAGCTTCTGCTGTGAAGATGCTTGTATTAGTGTGCAGAACGCCGACATCTGAAAAAGATGGACCTACGGCTGCGTATGACACAGAAGTGTAAGACTTGGAGGCATCCGTAAAGAATTCAGGACAGGTGTACTTGTGCTGTAGTTCAAGGAAGTACGTATGTATATGAGCAAGAGGGGCGTGTTTCGTGACTTCCACGAAGGACACATCACAGTCTATGAACTGCCATTGCCACGGCGGGAGATTCGCAGCGGGGGGCCGCCAAACGGTGTTCGAAAAGTGGCACACCCATTTCCTCAGCTAGGCCCCTCACACGAAGTGCGTAGGGCTGTCGCATCGAAGGGCGGTTGTGAAAAAGGGCAGAGTTGGACAGGTCGTTGACTGTGGAGTGTGAGGGGTGTTCCGTGTTTGCGTTCACCTTTAAAAAATACACAAATGATAAATAGGATCTTTGAAGATGGAGCGACCACTCATTTGATTCTACGTAGAGGCTTTCTACGGGGCTAGTGCGAAAAGCGCCCGTAGATAGGCGAATGCCTAAATGGTGAACGGGGTCAAGCATCTTTAAGGCGCTAGGCGTCGCAGACTGATAGGTTATTGCCCCGTAGTCTAAGCGGGTACGTATGAGGCTTCTATAAAGATTCATCAGACATTTTGTATCGCTGCCCCACGATGTCCGCGACAAGACCTTGAGTATATTCATAGCTTTCAAGCACTTGTTTTTTACGTACTTAATGTGTGAGATGAAGGTTAGCTTACAGTCTAGGATTAGGCCCAAGAATTTGTGCTCCGTCTTCACAGAGAGATGTTGACCATGCAGGTCAAGATCTGGATCTGGATGGAGGCCTCTCTTTCGAGAGAACAGGACGCAGCTGCTTTTTTGAGGATTAAGAATAAAACCGTTTTCGTCTGCCCATTTTGAGATCTTATTCAGGCCTAGCTGGACCTGCCGCTCACACATTGAAAGGTTGCATGATTTAAAACCGACTTGCACATCGTCGACATATGTGCAATAAAACATATTTCGGGGGATGCAAAGACGCAGGGTATTCATTTTGATGATAAAAAGTGTACAACTAAGTACACCACCTTGCGGCACTCCTGTTTCTTGGACGAATGTTCGAGACAAAACACTGCCTACTCGAACACGGAATGTCCGGTTGGACAAGTAACTTTCAATTACGGAAAGCATTCTACCACGCACACCAAGGTGGGACAAGTCTCTCAAAATTCCAAAGCGCCATGTCGTGTCGTAAGCTTTTTCCATATCGAGGAACACAGAAAGAAAGTATTGATTGTGGACGAAAGCGTCTCTGATCTGTGCCTCGATACGTACTAGGTGGTCAGTGGTGGATCTACCTTCTCGAAACCCGCACTGGAATTGGTCAAGCAGGTTGTTTGTTTCAAGGAAATGTATAAGTCGGCGGTTAATCATCTTTTCGAAAAGTTTGCATAGGCAGCTTGTTAGTGCGATGGGTCTGTAACTCGCAGCGAAGGATGGATCCTTGCCTTGTTTCAAAATGGGGATGACAATAGCCTCTTTCCAAGAAGTAGGGATCGCGCCGGAAAACCAGATAGCATTGTACAGGGAAAGTAAGGTTTTTTGCGTTTCGAGAGGTAGGTTTTTCAACATTGCATGTACTACACGGTCAGAACCTGTGGCAGATTTATTACAACAGTTTAGAGATGCCTGTAGCTCAGGTAGACAAAAAGGTTCATTGTATGCCTCGTATTTTGTACATTTCCGCTCTAGTTTCTGTTTTTCTATTCTTGTTTTGTAGCGTTGGAAGGCCTCGGAGTAGTGCGCGGAGCTGGACACTTGTTCGAAGTGCGCGCCCAGGGAGTTCGCCTGGTCTTCCAAGCTGTCGCCTTGCGTGTTTACTAGAGGGAGTGAATATGTTTGTCTTCCTATTACCCTACTGACCCTGTTCCAGACTTTACCCTCGTGTGTATATGAAGTGATGCCTGATAGAAACTTCTGCCAACTTTCCCGTCTCGCTTGTCGGCGCGTCCTCCTACCTTGTGACTATATGTTCTTAAAGTTTATAAGGTTCTCCGCTGTCGGAGAGTCCCGAAGCAACCTCCACGCTTTGTTTTGCTTCTTTCGTGCGGTTCGACAGTCACTATTCCACCATGGCACCCGTCGTTTGCCAGACAGTCCACTTGTTTGTGGAATACATTTAGTTGAAGCATCAATCAAGAGAGCTGTGAAGTAGTCCACAGCAGCTTCTATGCTGAAGCTACACAGGTCATCCCAACTTAAGACTGTCAGTTTTCGAAATTGTTCCCAATCGGCTCCGTCTGTCTGCCATTTGGGAATGTGTGGAGGACTTTGATTTGCTATTGGTGTGCTGAGAACTATTGGGAAGTGGTCACTTCCATAGGGGTTCCCAATTACTTCCCAGTTAAGGAGGGGAAGAAGGGACGGAGATGCAATGCTGAGGTCTATGGATGAGAATGTTCTATTTGCGAGATTGTAATATGTTGGAAGTTTCTGATTCAGAAGACATGCGCCAGAAGTGAAAAGGAACTGTTCAATGAGACGACCTCGCGCATCGCAACGGGAATCACCCCAGAGACTGTTGTGTGCATTGAAGTCCCCAAGGGCTAGATAAGGTTCTGGTAACTGATCTATTAGGGACTGGAATTCATATTTTTGTAGATTATGGTGTGGGGGGTATGTAGACAGAGCAGATTGTTATCAGTTTATTGAAGAGAACGGCTCTAACAGCCACTGCCTCAAGCGAAGTTTGAAGAGGTAAATGCGTGCATGCTATTCCTAGATTGACTATAACTGCTACACCACCGGATGACGCCATGGCATCATCTCGGTCCTTTCGGAAGATTACGTAATTGCGTAGGAAGTTTGTGTGTTTTTCTTTCAAGTGTGTCTCTTGTACACACAGCACTTTTGGATTGTGTTCGTGGAGGAGTTCTTGTAGGTCATCGAGGTTTCGAAGAAGGCCTCGGATGTTCCACTGTAATATTTGTGTCTGCATATTCAGTAAGAAAAGCTGCTGTGTGTACAATAAGAGAGTGTGGTGTGTTCGAGAGAACTAGTTTATGTTTCAGGTGGCAGGACGGTCGTCCGGCCCCGTTATTGGCTTTTAGTTTTCTTGGCGCGTTCCAGAGAACTGCGCCGGTGTTTCGGCACCACGGGTACCGTGATGTCCATTGCCTCCCTGGGAGGCACTGGATGCCCGCACGTGCGGGCTAGTGTTTCGAGTTTCGGGCCTCGCCTGGCGAGACGAGGCCTTGAGACCCGACGGCCCTGAAGTCGCCGGTCCCTGTTCTTGGGTTGGCGGAGTAGTCTGAACTACTGCCGCCTTGGGGGCAGGTGCCACAGCCGACGGCTCGCTCTGTGCAGGCCGAAGGAGTGGCGGTTGCCGATGTGACGTTGCCCCCCCGGCGCGCCGCATCAGCGTAAGGTGTGGTGTAGAAAGGTGCGCACCTGTTACGGGCTTCCTTGAATGAGATGTTTTCTTTGAATTTAAGAGTGATGATGTCCTTCTCTTTCTTCCAATTTGGACATGAACGCGAGTAGGCTGCATGGTCGCCATCACAGTTGACGCAGTGCGGTGTGTTAGTACAATTATCGGAGGGGTGTCCTTGGTCTCCACATTTTGCGCAAGTTTCCTGACCACGGCAGCTCTGTGAGCCGTGGCCAAATCGTTGACATTTAAAACACCGTCTAGGATTGGGGATGTACGGGCGGACTGGAAGTTTGATGTAACCTGTTTCGATATTTGTTGGCAGTACACTGGATGCGAATGTTAGTATGAGATGCTTGGTAGGAATTTCTTTGTTCTCGCGTCTGATGATGATTCGTTTCACATCAGTGACATTTTGCTCTTTCCACCCTTCTAGGAGTTCTTGTTCGGACAATTCGAGTAAGTCTGCTTCTGAGACGACTCCGCGTGATGTATTCATCGATCGGTGAGGCGAAACAGAGATTGGAATGTTGCCAAAGGATGCTAGACTGCCAAGTTTTTCGAAGTGGTGTTTTTCAGGGAGCTCGAGCAGTAGGTCACCGCTTGCCATCTTCGTTACCTTGTAACCTGGTCCGAAGACTTCGGTCAGCGATCTTGACACAAGAAATGGGGAAAGTGATCTGGCTTGTTTTTCTGGGGTTTCACAATGAATAACGTGGAATTTCGGGAAGGATATGATGATGATATATGGGTTTTAATGGCGCAAGGGCCATGCTTGGCCAAAGAGCGCCATGGAAAATGATAAGAGTTACAATGATCCGTGCTTTACGATGGCATGTAAGTGATGTGAACTATGATAATGTTACGTGGCTGTATAGGGGCCTAAAATTCCGCGCCTTGAGGCGGGTAAAACATAAAATTATTAAAATCATGGGGGGTGACGTGAAATGTGTAACTGCACACGAATGGCAATGTTCGTGGTGGAAGAACTTTGGTGCAGCCATGGCTTTAGCACGATTGCCTCGTCAACGCCCTTGGGAGCAAGGGCCGCGAGGCATGTGCTGTCCTTAATTTGGCCACCGCAGCAGCGACTTCTGTACAGAGGTCGTGCTACGGATCACCTCGGAATATGGTGTGAAAATGACCTACATCTTTTAAAAATGCGAAAAGTGATTCAGGTTTAAAAAGCGCGTCCCTACCGATAAACATGAGAGGGTGCAGTGGAAGCTGCTGTCGGTAGGGTAATAAAAGGTGCTTTTTTCTTACAGCATCTAACTCATTGCACTGTACGAGGATGTGGAGAACCGTAAGTGCTTCTCCACATCTCTCACAGCTAGGTTGTTCACCGCAGGACAGCAAATATGCATGTGTGCTGTGTGTGTGTCCTATCTGTAGTCTGGTAAGTGTGACTTGTGTGTAGCGTGATCTAGATACTGGTGGCCAATTTTCAAGATTCGGCTTGATAACATGTAGCTTATTTTTTGTTTGCCTGTCCCATGAACGCTGCCAATAGGCCCTGAGTTTTCGTTTTACAAAGGGTTTTAAGTCTACCGGAGGGACCGCTATGGGTGCGTGCGCGGCAGCGTTGTCATGGGCGGATTCAGCTAGTTGGTCCGCCAACACGTTTCCACTGATCTCGCGATGTCCTGGAACCCAGCACATTACAACGTGTTGTTTGAGTGCGTAGATGCTGCATATAAGTGAGTAGAGGGACACAAGGACTGGATTTTTATGTTTTTTCATAGTGCTCAGAGCTTTGACGACGCTGAGAGAATCTGTGTATATAACCGCTCGTTGCAGTTTTAATTCCTTAATATGTTTCACGGCTACAAATATCGCGTGAGCTTCTGCGGTGAAGATGCTTGTTTGGGGGTGAAGAATACCGGAATCGGAAAATGATGGACCAACAGCTGCATAGGACACACTAGTGTGAGACTTTGATGCATCTGTATAGAATTCTGGACAAGTGTACTTATTTTGAAGTTCCAGGAAGTGCGTGTGGATATGTGCAGCAGGTGCGTGCTTAGTAACTTCAATGTAAGACATATCGCAATGTATAATCTGCCACTGCCACGGCGGCAGACCTGCCGCGGGAGCTACCAAACGGTGTTCAAAAAAGTGGCAATCCTGTTTCGTCAGCGAGGCCCCTTACACGAAGTGAGTAGGGCTGTCTCAGCGAAGGACGATTGTCAAATAGGGCAGAAGTGGTCAGATCATTGATTGTGGAGTGTGAGGGGTGTTCAGTGTTTGCATTTACCTTGAGAAAATACGTGAACGACATGTACGATCTCTGCAGGTGCAGCGACCACTCGTTGGACTCCACGTAAAGACTTTCCACGGGGCTCGTTCGAAAAGCACCCGTGGAAAGGCGAATGCCTAGATGGTGGACAGGGTCGAGCATCTTCAAGGCGCTCGCTGTCGCAGATTGATACACAACGGCTCCGTAATCTAGGCGCGAGCGAATGAGGCTTTTATAAAGTTTCATCAGGCACTTCCTGTCGCTGCCCCATGTTGTGCGTGACAGCACTTTTAGGATGTTCATTGTTTTTATGCTTCTGTTTTTTATAGACTTGATGTGTGTTACGAATGTGAGCTTTGAGTCAAGAATCAGTCCTAGAAATTTATGCTCCGCCTCTACAGGTATCCGCTGGCCATGGAGCTCAATTTCAGGATTTGGGTGGAGGCCTCTATTTCTAGAAAAAAAGAACACAGGTGCTCTTATCTGGGTTTATCCTGAACCCGTTGATATCTGCCCATTCGGACACCTTGTTCAGTCCAAGCTGGACCTGCCGCTCACAAATTGCTAGATTGCAAGATTTGAACGCAATCTGGATGTCATCCACATACGTGCAGTAGAACATGGTTCGTGGGATGCATAGATGCAAAGAGTTCATCTTTATAATGAAAAGTGTGCAGCTGAGTACACCGCCTTGTGGTACCCCGGTTTCCTGCACGAACGATCGCGACACGACATTTCCAACCCGAACGCGGAATGTGCGGTTAGTCAGATAACTTTCGATTATGTTGAGCATCCGACCCCGTATGCCTAAGTGTGACAGGTCTCTCAGTATTCCATGCCGCCACGTGGTGTCATAAGCCTTTTCCATATCTAGGAATACTGAAAGGAAGAATTGTTTGTGGACAAATGCATCGCGAATTTGTGACTCAATGCGGATTAGGTGGTCGGTTGTGGATCGACCCTCCCGAAATCCGCACTGGTACGGGTCTAGTAATTTGTTCGTTTCTAGGAAATGTAATAAGCGACAGTTTATCATTTTCTCAAACACTTTGCATAGGCAACTTGTCAGTGCTATGGGCCTGTAACTGGATGCGCTAGATGGATCTTTTCCCTGTTTCAAAATGGGGATTACAATGGCCTCTTTCCACGCAGAGGGAATCTCGCCGGAAGTCCATACCGCGTTATACAGGCAGAGCAGGGTTTTCTGTGTGTTGCGGGGTAAGTGTTTTAGCATTTGGTACATAACACGGTCAGAGCCTGGTGCAGATTCATTGCAGCAGTTAAGCGCTGCTTGCATCTCAGCTAAGTTGAATGGTTCATTGAATGCCTCGTTTTTCGCACATTTTCTTTCTAATTTTTGTCTTTCTATGCTTGTTTTGTATCGTTTGAACGTGTCCGAGTAGTGCGTAGAGCTGGACACACGTTCAAAGTGTGCGCCCAGAGAGTTGGCTTGATCTTCCAGGCTGTTGCCGTCTGTATTGACTAAAGGAAGAGAATGAGTTTGTCGGCCTCTTATCCTATTTACCTTGTTCCAGGCCTTAGCCTCGTCCGTGTAGGAATTAATGCCGGATAAAAATTTCTCCCAACTCTCTCTCCTTGCCTGTCGGCGTGTTCGCCGGCCTTGGGATTTGGTCTGTTTAAAATTAATAAGATTCTCAGCAGTGGGGGAGTCACGGAGTAATCCCCACGCTTTGTTTTGCTTTTTGCGAGCGTTGCGACAATCTTCGTTCCACCACGGAACGCGACGTTTGGAAGCAATACCACTTGATTGAGGAATACATTGCGTAGCAGCGTCAATAATAAAAGCGGTAAAAAACTGAACAGCTGCACCAATTTCCAAAGACGACATCTCAGCCCAGGAGATACTGGCAAGAGTTCTAAACCTCTCCCAATCCGCTGCCTCAGCCTTCCATTTGGGAGCATGTGGTGAAGACTCGTTTTCTTTTGTTGTGCTTAAGAGTATGGGAAAATGGTCGCTCCCGTAGGGGTTTTTAATAACGTCCCAATTAAAATCCAGTAAAAGGGTGGGTGAAACAATGCTAAGATCGATAGAAGAATAACTTTTGTTGGCAAGGCTAAAAAATGTTGGCTCCTTCTTATTGAGTAGGCACGCACCAGCGGAAAACAGAAACTGTTCAATCAGGCGGCCTCGGGCATCACAGCGAGAGTCTCCCCACAAGTTGCTGTGTGCATTGAAATCACCAAGGATGAGGTATGGTTCAGGCAATTCATCAATGAAGGACTGAAATTCGTGTTTCTGTAATTGGTGGTGAGGAGGTATATAAAGTGAGCAAATGGTTATGAGCTTGTTGAAGAGAACAGCTCGAACAGCCACTGCCTCCAGGGGCGTTTGCAGCTGCAAAGCCTGACATGCTACATTTCTATCTATTATAATAGCGACACCGCCTGAGGATGCGATAGCATCATGGCGGTCTTTGCGGAATATGACATACTGTCGAAGAAAGTTGGTATGTATGGGTTTTAAGTGAGTTTCCTGTACACACAGCACTCTTGGTGTGTGTTTGTGAAGAAGCTCTTGGACGTCATCAAGGTTCCTAAGAAGGCCCCTGACGTTCCATTGAATAATTTTCGTACTCATATTGAAGAAAATCTAGTGCTGTGTGTACAAAGGAAGGTATTCACTTAAGTTACAGAGCCCTTTCCAGGCCCCGTAACGCGTAATTTGTCCTTTCTGGAGCGGTCGAGATGGTCTCGCCGCTCCTTAGGCGCTTGATGCGCCGTCAAGATAGGTGAAGTGTCCATTGCCTCTTCTGGAGGTGCCGGACACGCGCTCTTGCGAGCGAGAGAGTCGCTGGGAAAGTCTCGCCTCAGAGGACGAGCCTTTTGCGCCCTTCGGCCCGGTGGCCGGTGGCGCTTCCTTCGAATCCAGACTCTGCCGGCTGTTGCCAGCGCTAGCAGGGGCTGGAATGGCTGAGGCAGTCTTGACTGCACTCATCGCGGGCACTTTTGACGGTCCTGCGCTTTCGCTGCGCGTAGCGCAGGTTGCCGTCGAGGGTTGATCTTTAGCCGGCAACTCTGGGGTAACCGGGCTTGGTTGCTGTTTGGGTGCAGGAGTCTTGGCTACTGTCACCCCGGGGGCAGGTGCCACTAGCAACAGCTCGCTGTGAGCGGGCTGTCCAGGTGGCGATAGCTGCTGTGACGCTGCCCCCCGACGCGCCGCATCAGCATAAGGTGTGTTGTGGAAAGGAGAGCACCTCTTCCGTGCCTCCTTGAATGAAATGTTTTCTCTGACTTTTAGGCTGATAATGTCTTTCTCTTTCTTCCAGTTGGGACACGAACGCGAGTATGCGGCGTGGTCCCCGTCACAGTTCACGCAGTGAGGTGTGGCAACACAGTTGTCGGATGGGTGGCCGTGGCCTCCACATCTCGCACAAGTTTCCTGACCACGGCAGTTCTGCGAACCGTGGCCAAACCGCTGACATTTATAGCATCTTCTTGGATTGGGGATGTAAGGACGGACAGAGAGTTTGATGTAGCCCGTTTCTACAGTTGATGGCAACGTGCTAGATGCAAAAGTGAGTATGAGGTGCTTAGTAGGTATTTCTTTGTTGTCGCGTCTGATCACAATTCGTTTCACATCGGTCACATGTTGATCTTTCCAACCTTCTAAAAGTTCTTGTTCAGACAATTGAAGGAGGTCTGCTTCTGATACGACTCCACGTGAGGTATTCATTGATCGATGAGGTGAAACAGATATTGAAATGTTGCCAAAAGTTGTCAGGCTGTCAAGTTTGTCATAATGGTGTTTTTCCGGTAGCTCAAGTAGGAGGTCACCGCTAGCCATCTTGGTTACCTTGTATCCTGATCCTAAGATATCGGTGAGAGACCTTGCCACAACAAATGGGGAGATAGATCTGGCTTGTTTTTCTGGATTTTCACTGTGGATTACGTGAAATTTCGGAAAGGATGGTCTTGGTCGGCTAAAACATGCTAGTTCTTCGGTCCGTACCCTCTTTTGAGGGAGACGATCAAGTAGACGGGGAAATGCAGGTGTTCCCATGATTATGTTGTTTGTTTCGGCAGCAATGGCGGCCACCCACCATGGAGTCCAACTTGGGGACGCTGCAGTACTTAAATGTATAAGGCTGCAGACGCCAGCCGTATATTGCCGCTATAACCAAATATGTGTAGCCAAGGTTGGGCACCCACACAAGGTTAACCCTCGCCGCCTGGAAAATTGGAAGTGAATAGAAGAGAGGAGATGACAGGAAAGATTGAAAGAGAGAAAAAGACGAAGATGTAGGTAGAGAGAGAGAGACAGGAAAAGGCGACTGCCGATTTCCCCTGGGTGGGTCAGCCCAGGGGTGCCGTCTACGTGAAGCAAGGGCCAAAGGGGTGTGTTGCCTCCGCCGGGGGGCCTTAAAGGTCCAATCACCCGGCGTCGGCTCAACCCCCAGGATCCCCTTTTTCCCCGGACACGGCTCAGCCACGCACGGCGAGGCGTGGGAGAGGGGTTGAACCCCCTCGTTAGCTCGGGTCCGTGGTGTCGCTACGCACCAAACGCCTGCTTGCGCAGACGCCCCTGCGGGGTTCGGGAAGGATAGTTCGGGGCGGTTGAAGCGCGATAGATCTTCGGTGCGTACCCTTTTGTGAGGGAGACGATCAAGTAGACGGGGAAATGAAGGTGTTCCCATGATAGTTTTCTTTGTTTCGGCAGCAATGGCGGCCACCCACCATGGAGCCCAACTAGGGGACGCTGAAGCACTTCTATGAGGCTGCAGACGCCAGCCGTGCATAGCCACTATAACCGAATATAATGTGCCCAAGAGAGGACACATACACAAGGTTAACCCTCGCCGCCAGGAAAAGTAGAAGTAAATGAAAAGAGTAGAAGACAGGAAAGATTGAAAGTGAGAGGGAAAGACGAAGATGTGAGGGGAGAGAGAGAGACAGGAAAAGACGACTGCCGATTTCCCCCTGGGTGGGTCAGCCCAGGGGTGCCGTCTACGTGAAGCAAGGGCCAAAGGGGTGTGTTGCCTCCGCCGGGGGGCCTTAAAGGTCCAATCACCCGGCGTCGGCTCAACCCCCAGGATCCCCTTTTCCCCGGACACGGCTCAGCCACGCACGGCGAGGCGTGGGAGAGGGGTTGAACCCCCCTCGTTAGCTCGGGTCCGTGGTGTCGCTACGCACCAAACGCCTGCTTGCGCAGACGCCCCTGCGGGGACAGAAGCACAGTAAATATTAGTAAAAAGGGAAAGAAATGGGCTATTGAACCATGTATATATGGACATATTGCGCTCTATGGTTGCTCAAGACAAAAATTTTAACTGGGAAAGTACAGTGTCGCAGACGGCGCCAGAACATCATTATGCATGAATTCACTACACAAACAATATGTGGAATTGTGTAATTTAAAAAAAAATGCTTCTTGCATCCATGTGAAAGAGAAGCAGCCAAATGATCGCTTCCAGATGCAACAGAATCGCCAGAAAGGCGTCATTCGAGCGAGGGACCTGGCAACAAAAGCGTCTGCCATCTTCGCGAACAGACGGAGCGAACAGCACAATTGGAACCGCCGCTTAAATCGTCGCCGCACGGGAAAAATACAAACTACGCAAAAAAATGAAAGATTGGTGCCTAGAGAATACGACAGATGGCGCTGCAAGTCCATAGGAGCGCTCATATTTTAAAAATAGCTTGTGGCGCGTATGGGTCACCGGTGACCCATGTCCTATGGACACGGTAACGAAAGAGTTAAAAATTGGCATCATGCTGGATGAATATGAAATGTTGCTCATTTGGTAACAAATGTCTTATATTCAGGCTGTGATAGCCAGTTCACTGCGATACGCTGTAAACCTTTTTTGCAAGGCTGATTAGAGTTCCTAAATCTCCTTTATGTTTTAAAATTACATGGCAATCTTGCCAAAAGGTCATCTGTCATTCTTGTTCTTAGTTGCTCAACTTGATTACCATACTTACTTGATTGTGCATGTTCTGTGCATCTGAATTCAAGGGGTCTATGATTTGCCGTGAAAAAAACTTTTCAATTGCAGTAGACATAAGATAGCGACATCCACGGAAGCAAGTGCGCTTGTGCACCCCTTACAACAAAGAAATATTTTTCTTTTGGATCTGAAAATGGCGAAAAAATTACTGCTGGCGTCACCTGACAGCGATGTATGCCAATCGATCTTCCTAATGAAAGAAACGCGCAGGTGTGCTTATGGTACGTAAAAAAAGTTATTTAAAATTGCATTTCGTGCACTTCTGGTAGCTTTTGGTTGCGTCGGACAGTAATCTTTCTTTTTAACGCGATAGCGTTAATGAGCTCGTTTCGCAGAAATTCCGGCGTCGGTGTCGTTGGTTGTGAGCGAAAAATCATCATTTTGTCCGTGACCGAAAAATCATCATTTTGTCCGTGACCGAAAAATCATCTTGTCCGTGACCGAAAAATCGAGAACGATGCAAATAAAATAAATAATAAAAATTTTCGGGTCCGGAGTGAGGATCGAACCCGCGTCGTCTGCGTGGGAAGCAGGTGTTCTACCACACAGCCATGCCTCTGCTTGGAAATACTGTGAAAATAACTTCCTCTGCTTGGAAATGCAGTGAAAATAACTTCCATGCTTCGCAAACGCAAGCGTCCTTTATATAGGCGTCGCAATATAACATGTAATATCCCAGGAATATTGCGTGGTACAAGCGTACATTGCCATCGGGCGTCAGAATATGTGACTATCATAACGATTTCATAGTTTAAAGCCAGCCACCCATTACAAACGGCACACACCTTACTGCGCGTATTCCCTTAACACCACGTAGTGGGTACATTGCAAGTTCGAAAACATTTCCCACATTTGCCGCGCATAATTGCTCCTGGTTTAAAGCATACTACCCATTACATAGTATGCACTAAGGCCCGTATTCACAAACGAAACTTATACTTAACTTATGACTTAAGTAAGCGATCGGTACTTAACGCGTTTCACAGACCAATCTTGTACTTTAACTAAGTTAAACTTAAATCGGCACTTAAGTACCAGAAAGTAAAGTACAGCTAAACAATATGGCCGACTACTATGGCTGTGTCGCCGACTTCACCGACTTTGCTGGCCGTGTGGAAGAAATTACTCAGGATGAAGCATATCGTTACGCACCGCCGTTGCGCCTAGTTCTGAGGGTTCGGCACATTCCCATTGAGGCTTATAACGACGCAGGATTTCTGTCGCAGTACCGCTTTTCCAAGGTAGTGCTGCTACGCCTGTTTAAAATGCTGCCGCTGGGCCCAAACGACAACGAACGCGGTCAACCCGTTCCGGCACTGCATGCCGATGAAATGCGTGAAATATATTTGAGAGGTGAGGTTCTTTCGCTTGCTCCATTAACAGGCGTCTGCAGCAGCTCGCCAGACGCACGCTTTGATGGCAGCTCGCATCCGTAGAGCTGCTGCGGGCGCTCAACCACGTATATCGGCAGCTTGCGTCTGCGGAACAGCTCTGGACGCCCGAATACACTGTGTAACGGAGCAAGTGAAAGACGCTCGCCTGTTTTTTTTTAATTTATTTATTGGTTCCTTTCATGTGGCAATACTCCAATTATTAAGAAAGAAGGGAACGCACACGGGCGCTCTGAAAATAAATGACCATAGAGAAAAACGCCAAACGCTGAAAAGCAGAAAATTAATCCAAGGAGTGAAACGCACGTATGGTGACGAAAGAACCGCTCGTATTGCATGCGATATCTCAGCACAGTAACAAACACTTGTAGACGACAAAATAACCGCGAGTTGAGACGACCACTTTTATCGGTGGCCGCTGAGCGGCGGCTGCTTGTTGTGGCCAGCCGAAGGCTTAAAACCGACAAAAGCGAGAATTGTTTATTCCACCTCTTACGAAGTGTGCCTTTATAAAGCCTAGAACATTTACGGCCAGTGTTCCGCGAAAGTTACAGTAATTTATTGGTGCTTTAATGAAACAAGTATGCAAACTTCTGTAGCCTCGTTCCCAGGAGTCATACTTACCCAGAAAAGTGCTACTTTCATAAGTGAGCCTTAAGTGGAGTTTTTGAAACTTTCCCCAAACTTAACTCAAACTTATACTTTCCTCATACTTTCATAAGTGTAACTTAACGCGCAACTTAAGTTCTGTTCTTGAATACGGGCCTAAGTGATTGAAGTAGGCACTAGGGACGGGATATCGCTATCGCGTTCAACTCTTAAAGGCGAAGCTTAAGGGTCCCCCAATTTTTTCTGTGAAAAGGGGTGCAGCCTTCGAGTTTATCTGCCTGAACTCATGAAGGCCCTTCACTAGTGATGCATGTGATGCTGTCTTGTTTTTAGTGTGCCTTGTGGTCCAACCAATGAACTACTACTGCAGAGAAGTAGCCTTTGTTGTGATAACTCCGCCTTGTCGTCTTAAAGCTTACTCACTGAGAGGCCCTCATTGAAGGCTTCATTAGAGCTTCTTCAACATGAGGTTCTGCAAGCTACTTCTGCGCATCATTACACCGTTCCTGGCCTTTTATGAGCATTTAATTAAATCCTCGCCCGCATGATGTTTACTTGCACATGTGCGCTGTCGCCCACCTGTGGAAAAACCTCCTTAGGATAACTGTGGCAGCCATTCTTAGTTACTTTAACTGGTGTTGCCTGCAATTCGTCATTCTGTTCGGTCTTGTCATACAGCATTGACTTGTGGCTTATTTCAGATGCGTTCGAGATCCATGTGGACAGACATCCGTCAACGGACACCAAGGTAGAGCGGCAACGCAACATCAACCGTTACCTGGCGGATATGTTGAAAGTATTGAAACAATAAATAATCAGCAGCTATGCTGTACGTTCAGTTAACCTTCATCATTAGCAGTTATTTTACTGTGGGAGCGGTAGGACGATACAGGTTGCCTGACTTTCAGATCGTTTCTTCACAACTTGACCAGAAACACTATAACTCGAATTCTTCGCCACCTTTCATCCCAGAAGGCTCAAAGAGATCTCATTTTAATCAGAAAAATACGGGAAAAAAACTTAGAAAAGAAAACGTAGGCCTCGAAACAAGTGGAAATTCAAGAAGGCGGCAGAACAAGGTCAGGAGTCCAAGGTTCCCTGACTTTCGTGAGAGCGGCAAAACGGTCCGGGTTCCCCGACTTGAAGTTGGTTCTTGAGAGCTGAGCGAGAAACAGGGATAGCTCGAATTCTTCGCCACCTTTCACCCCGGAAGGTTCAGGAAGGTCTGACTTCACTGAGAAAAAATGGGAAACATGAAAATAAAACCGATGCCTAGAATCAAGTGAAATGAAGACGGCGGCAAGGCAAGGTCAGGAGTCCAGGGTTGTCGATCCGTCTCCCGGAATGAGCTAAAGTTGACTTGAAGGGGAAAAAAAAGAGGGGAAAAAATCAGATAGCATTTTTATTGGATTTCTTCTGTGCCCCACAACTCGGGTCAGGTGACATCACTTCGACATGAATTCTAACAAGGACAAAAAGGCGGCTGGACAGTCTACAAAGAAGGATGGAAAAGGGAACCGTTTAACAGTGCTTGGCCCCATCACAAAAAGCCTTAGGACCTCATCCAGCATCAATGAATCATCCTACTCCGCAAGTCCCCCTCAAGGGAATGGCAACGTGAAAGCACAGAAGCAAGGTCCAAAGGAAACAGATCCCTCTTTAGTGCTCACCACCAATACAGGCCCATTCACAAAGGCACACGAAGCCGGCAGCCAACACACACATGAAAATCACCATCTCATTCACACTGCAGCAACCGAAGGGTTAGAGCAAAACACCCAAGCACCAACAAGCCAAGGATAGGATGAAGACAACGAGATCTGGGAAGATGACAAGATCTCCGTTGCATCGATCCTAACCAGTTGTGGAGACAAGGGGACGATGTTGTCGAAAGTATCGAAGGCCGACAAAAGCACCTTGAAGGCGCTCATCAAAATATCGACACTGACCGGTGGAGATGAGACTGTCGCACAGTTGATCGAAACAGTCATTTCGGAGCAGGCGAAGCTCGAAAACATCATAATGGAACAGGAACAACAAATCGCCTTTCAGAAGGGACGAATTGAGGAACTTGAGAAAACAAAAACAGAGCCACCAAATACACCAAATGAAGCAATTGGCCACATGGGCCAAACTCAGTCTCCTACTGGCGACCAGCGGCCAACCTATGCCTTGGTAGTGTCGTCTGGGTCGCTCGAGAAAAACGAAGTGGCAAATCTACTGAGGACTCGACTCAACCCCCCTTGAACTTGACATCCCAGATGCAACCGTACCACCTGGGAAGGAGGGGATTGTTGTCACGACTTCATCAAAAGAAGACACAAACAAACTCCTCCTACGGATTCAGAACGAGAAAGCACTACAGCAACTAAAAGCCAAGCCCCCACGAGAGAACAAAATCCACGTCAAGGTGGTGGGGCTGGAGGACGACCTGGACCATGGAAACCTTCCGGCTAGGATCGTCAGTCAAAACAAACTCACTTGTTCACCTGATGACATAGCCGTTAAAAAAAACATGGCCTGGCCGAAGGGGGACAACGGTCATCCTCGCCTTAAACCGCAGCGGACTGAGGGCACTCGGGGGGAGGACGGAACTCAACACAGGGTGGTCAAGCTGCCCTGTATTCGACCACGTCTTCTGGCCGAGATGTTCACGGTGTGCCAACCACGGCCACACCGCTCCAGACTGTGATGTTCCCCAACGATGCACCTACTGTGGACGACGAAGCCATAACCAACAGGACTGCGATGCAGACGCCGCCCAATGCAACATCTGCAAAGGTGAGGGACTCACCTCCTATGATCACTCAATGATGTCCTGGGGGTGCCCTGTATATCTTTCAAAGGTTCAGGCGGAAAAGAAAGAATAACAGCACGCCTAACCTAGATTAGCACACACAACTATGGATACTCACACAGTTACCGATAAGACACTAACAGACCACAACATTGCATCTGTGGAAGCTGGTGCCCTCCGCTTTGAATTTATTGAGTCGTCGTCGTGTGCTTTGTTGCCCGTAAGTTCCAAACTAACATTTCTATTTGCTTTAGGTTAATGTGCTGACGCTTCAAGAGCCATATACTAGTGACTATTTCGCGATGTTTACAAGGACTTTGTCAAATTCTCGTTGTGTTAGGCTTCGCAGGCGCGCCTAAAGGTTAGTTAGTTAATTTGGTTTTTTTTGGCGCAAAAGCAGCTGAGGCTATGCTGCGCCAGACACAAGGTGTTAAGGAATGGACACTGAAATGAGCTTTTACAGCTTGCTTAAGACGTTACATTCTTTCAGAAAGTTTAGCACGTCAGCCAGGGGTACTATCGGGTCATCTCCTAGTAACAAAGCAGGGTGTAAAGGTACGTGTTGTTTGTATAGTTTGCTGAAATGTTTTTGTCTCTGTGTTTCAATGTTGGGACATGTGATTAAGATATGCATAAGTGTTAACGGTTCTTGGCATTTTTCACACGTTGGTTGTTCTTCCTTTGCCAGCAAAAAGTTGTGTGTCAAGTGGGTGTGCCCAATGCGGAGTCGACATAACACAACTTCGATAAATCGTTCTTGGTGACGGCAGTTCTTCCATTCACCCAGTATCGGCTTTACCAGATGGAGCTTATTGCTCATGCACGAGTCCCAGTGTTGTTGCCATTTTGTTAACAGCGCTAGACGGATTGTTCTCTGGCTGTCTCTTAAGGGAACTTTTATTTTTGTAAGTGTTTTGTGTACTGCTAAAAACGCGCACTCATCTGCTTTTTTCGTTGCCAGGTATCCCAACATGGCTTGGGACCCAGCAGAAACGTATAGAAGTTACCCCGCTATTTAAAAGTACCGATGTTTAAAATGTCGCCAACTAATGGTTCGCACTCGGATTTGATATGTAGTGCTTTAAGTGCGCTTAATGGAATCTGTATATACGATCGCTTTTTTAGTGTTTGCCAGCGATGATTTTTCGAACTGCCTCATATAAAGCGTAAACTTCGGCTGTAAAAATAGAGATACAATGAGGTACTCTCACACTAACTGCGCTTTCCCCTGTCACGATTCCAATACCCACATGATTTCTTGTTTTCGATCCATCCGTGTAAAATTCAGTGTAATCTCGATATTTGTCCTGAAGTGCACGGAATTCCTGAATGATATGTTCTGGTGGGGTGGATTTTTTCTTTAGCTGGCTTAAAGATATATCGCAAAGCTGAGTGAGATCCAGCCATGGCGGTAGTCTCGGTGGTTTTATGGCGACATCAAGTGCTTCTTCAGAGATGACATATGTCCGGCAGTATTCCTCGAAACGCAAGACAAGCGGCTTGATTAAGTTCGGTTTGTTAAGGTAGTGTAAGCGTGAATTACACCTTGTGACAGTGTCATAGCAGATGTGTTGTGGTGATGACCTTATTCTTAAGACGTATGACAGAGTTAGTAATGCTCTTCGGTGACACAAAGGAGGTTCGTTACATTCCACATATAAGCTCTCCACTGGTGATGTTCTGTAAGCACCACTGGTTAGACGTAGGCCGAGATTGTGCACAGGGTCAAGACGCCGAATGTAAGACTCCCGCGCCGAGCCGTACACGACACAACCGTAATCTAAAATACTGCGCACGATGGAACGGTAGATGCGCAGCAGGCAGAGTCGATCAGATCCCCAGTGCTTATGAGATAACACCTTTAGAAGGTTGAGTGCTCTATTTGCCTTAACTTTTAGTGCGTTTATGTGGGAAAGGAAATTGAGTTTCTGGTCAAATGTAACTCCTAGGAATTTGTATTCTTGTTTTACCGGCATTTCAATGTTGTTTAGTTTAAGAGCAGGGTCAGGGTACAATCCACGTTTTTGCGTAAAGAGAACGGCGGTGGTTTTTTGTGCCGAAAAACGAAAACCGTTTTGGTCAGCCCATTTCGTAAGCTTATTGATTGTTATTTGCAGTTGCCTTTCACAGGATTGTAGGCTGGAGGCCCGACAGGCGATCTGAAGATCGTCAACGTAGACGGAGTGCATGGTTGTGGGAGGTATGACCTTGTTGATGGAGTTCATTTTGACTATGAAGAGTGTTGTGCTCAAAATGCAACCTTGCGGTACACCGTTTTCTTGGACAAATCTTCGTGAGAGCACTGTGCCCAGACGTACTTGAAATGTTCTGTTCGATAGGAAATCATACAAACAGTTCAGAATTCTTCCGCGAATCCCCAAGTCAGCAAGGTCTCTAAGAATTCCATGTCGCCAGGTTGTATCATATGCTTTCTCTAAGTCAAAGAAGACCGCGAGACAGTGCTGCTTGTGTAGAAATGCTCCTCGTATTTCTTGTTCCAGTCTAACGAGATGGTCGGTGGTGGAACAGCCCTTTTTGTATCCGCACTGGTGTATGTCTATTAGGTGCTCTGATTCGAGAATGAAAGTGAGTCTAATGTTTATAATGCTTTCGTATGTTTTTGCGAGACAACTTGTTAATGCTATGGGCCTATAGCTGCTCGGGGATGTTGGAGATTTACCAGGCTTTAGAAACGGTATGACTATTGCGTTTTTCCAACATTCTGGCATCGTACCAGTTTCCCATATTTTGTTAAAAAATCGGAGCAGTACCTCCGTCGATGCTTGGGATAGATGGGCCAGCATTGTGTAGTGTACACGGTCAGTACCTGTGGCCGTTTTTTTACCGGCCGAGAGTATTCTGTTTAATTCGTGAAGTGTGAGTGGCTGGTTATAATATTCATTTGAAGCACTCGTAGTGGGCAGGCTCTGTTTTTCAGCGGATTCTTTGTGTTTAAGGAAAGCGTTTGTGTAATTCGCTGATGATGATACATTATAGAAATGTTCACCTAATAGGTTGGCCTGGTCTTCTAGTGTTGTTTGTGTGCCTGGGTTTGTAAACAGTGGTATTGCGTATGATAAGTACTCTCCTCTAAACTTCCTCACCTGATCCCAGATATGTTTGGATGTCGCAGAACTATTAATGGATGATATATATTTTTGCCATGAGCTCTTTTCCGCTTGCCTTCGAATGAATCGCGCTTTGGCTTTTGCCTGCTTAAAGGTTACTAGGTTGCTATATGTAGGGTACCTTCGTAAGGTTCCCCAGGCCTTGTTTTGCTGTTTTTTAGCTTCGGTGCATTCTTTGGTCCACCAAGGATTTAATTTTTTACGCACAACACCGGACGATTGCGGTATCGCTTTTTTCTGCTGCTGAAATGATAACCTGCGTTAACATTTCGTTAAGCTCCTCAATGGTAAGTTGCGGTGAGAAAACCGCTTCAAGCTTTGCGTTCTCAGTAAAAAGTGGCCAGTTCGCGAGTTGCAATTTCCATCGGCGTGGTTTGGTTGCAAATGTTTCGTAGGACGGTATGAGTTTGATTATGGCGGGCTGATGGTCACTGCCATATGATGTGTCGAGGACTTCCCATTTAAGGTCGCTAAAAAGACTTGGTGAACATAAAGCGAGATCTAAACAGCTAAAAGTGCGTGAGCTTGGCGAAAAATACGTAAAAGCACCTGAGTTTAAAAGGCAGATATCATTTGACAAAACAAAATCTTCAACTGTCTGTCCTCTTCGATCAGTTTTGTCGCTACCCCAAAGAGTAGAGTGGGCATTAAAATCTCCAACTAAAATAAATGGGCTTGGTAATTGTTCCGCTAGATCTTCTAGTTGTTTAACAGTAATTTGCGTGTGGGGTGGAATATAAAGTGAACAGATGGTGATCGTTTTATGGGATAAAATGGTGACGGCTACGGCCTCGAGAGGTGTGTTTAGTTTTACTTCACGAGTAGGAGTGCCGCCCTGAACGGCAATAGCTACTCCTCCCGAAAGACGGCTACAACATTCACGGTCTTTTCGGGCAACTGTCAAACCCTTGAGGACTTGTTTATGTTTTGCTCCTAGGTTAGTTTCTTGAAGACAGAATGCTATTGGTGAGACCTTGTTTATGATGTCCTTTATGTCACCTAAATTATGTAGTAGCCCTCTGCAATTCCAGTGTACGATAAAAGCCATTTTAAGTTGAAAATGAGCAAATTGTAGACGTAAAATATTTCGTTATTTAAAAAAATAGTAGGTGACATGTTGAATCACTAAACTTCAAACAAGATCGATAACCATTTAGGTTATCGCTTCTTGCTGAACAAAGTTATAGGGATCTTGTCTTTTTTGGCGCGCTCCAGAGAGCGCTTGTCCTTCGGTGTTGTTAACACCGGGGTTTTCGCATCGACCTCCATTGCCTTCTCGGAGGCGCTGGAGGATCGAGAGCGTGGCTCAGAGACCTGGGTCTCTGGCCTTTGCTTCTCCTTCGGTGTTGTTGACACCGAGGTTTTCGCTTCGCCCTCCATTGCCTTCTCGGAGGCGCTGGAGGATCGAGAGCGTGGCACAGAGACCTGGGTCTCTGGCCTTGGCGTTCTGTTGAGTTTAGGGCCCAGCGGGACCGGAGTCTGCTGGCCCTTTGAGGTGGACGGAGCAGCAGAAGCTGCTACCGTCAAGGGGGGCGGGAGAAGTCACTACCGGACCACTGTGTGTGGAACCGGAGGACGTCTGAGGCCTCTGTGACGCTGCCCCCGCCTGCGTCACATCGGCATAGCTTCGCCTAGGAAGGTGCGAGAGTCGCTTTCGTGCTTCGAAGAACGAGATTTTTTTCTTTTACAGTTAGGGCAATTATTTCCTTTTCTTTTTTTCCAGCATGCGCAGGAGCGCGAATATGCTGGATGTTCTCCGTTGCAGTTTACACAGTGTGGTGGAGATGTGCAATTTTCAGCAGAATGGTCATTGGCGCTGCATTTCGCGCACGTTTCTTTGCCTCTGCACGAGTGTGAAGCGTGTCCAAATCTCTGGCACTTGAAACATCGTCTGGGGTTCGGTATATAGGGTCTTACGTTTACTTTGAGGTAGCCTGCATCGAGAGATGTGGGCATTTCACTTGTTCCGAATGTGAGGATTATGTGTTTTGTGGGAATTTCTTGATCATTTCTGCGGATTACTATTCTCTGAACTTTGGTTACGTTTTGTTCCTGAAAACCCTCCAAGAGTTCCTCGTCACTCAATCCAATGAAATCATCCTCAGATATCACTCCTCTACTTGTGTTTAGTGACCTGTGGGCTGAAACTGTAATGTTTGTGTCCCCGATACTTGTGAGTTCTTGCAATTTTTGGACTTGATTTTTTTCTTTGAGTTCGAGGAGGAGATCCCCACAAGACATTTTAGAGGCTTTGAAATTCGGACCGATTTTTTTCCTTCAGGCACCTGGCCACAAGGAATGGGGATAGTTTTCTCATGGGACTTGTTTCACTGTGCATCACATGGTATTTGGGAAAACTTGGTGCATGGATTTGTAGTGAGAATTCGAAGGTTGCTTCGGTGCGGTTCCTCTTCTGAGGCCGATCAAAAACAAAGGACGCTTGGGATGCCATAGGAAAAAATATTTATGTTCGGCAACAGCGCCGACCGCCCACCAGGGAGCCCTACAAGGGGGGCGCGACAAACTTTGAAGAAAGTATGCACGACGCCAGTCGTACGCCGCCACTATAACCTAATATGGTTTCTCCAAGGTTGGATTGCCACACACGGTTAACCCTTGCCGCCATGAAAATTGGAAGTAAACGGAAGAGAGGAGAAGACAGGAAAGAATAAAAGAGAGAGAGAAAGACGAAGATGTAGGGAGAGAAGACAGGAAAAGGCGACTGCCGATTTCCCCTGGGTGGGTCAGCCCAGGGGTGCCGTCTACGTGAAGCCGGGGCCAAAGGGGTGTGTTGCCTCCGCCGGGGGGGCCTTAAAGGTCCAATCACCCGGCATTGGCTCAACCCCCAGGATTCCCTTTTCCCCGGACACGGCAAAGCCACGCACGGCTAAGCGTGGGAGAGAGCCGAAACCCCCCCCTCGGCTCGGGTCCGTGGTGACGCCGCTCACCAAACGCCTGCTCGCGCAGACGCCCCTGCGGGGCGCGCCTAAAGGAACAGCTTATCTCGCTATTGATGATAAAACGTATTTGATGCTTTGTACTCAGTGTGAGATGGCACAAAGTGATGGCTGATTGCACCATTTATTTGTTGCGGTCAGCATAGTGGGATAGTAGCAAGCGCAAGTTAGGATCGAAGTGGGCGTTCGTGTCTGCAGGGGCGCTTGAATTATATGTGGAACGAATGTTCTCCTGCACAAGCATGTGCTTTGCCTGCACCGCGTAGCTTTGGTAGTTCTGAACGGCAGTGGTAAGGTGGAGTATAGTTTCCATGAAGCTTGTGTCAGAGAAACAAGCCCTCAAAATTACCTTCTTTCATTTATTCCCTACGAATATTGTACGTGAAATCCGCATGGTTTAACCTGCTTCTGAACTTGCAAACGTGCAGCATTACCGCAGCCTTACGCCACATGATCCCTAGAAAAATCAGACTTACTCAATTTATTGACCTACGTGCTTGAAGATAAACGACACTAAAGGTTGCAGTGCACAATAAAAAATGCACAAAGATACCACCTATATTTCCTTTCAGTCATGGAAGTAAAGTACATCTGTAAATTGTTTACTCAATTTGCCCTACAGCAATGAACTGTACGAGTAAATTTTCAAGGACACAAATGAGTTAGCAGCACGCATTTTGTAAGTGTAGTCCGCGGGATGGCCGTGGCGGCCATATTTTCAATGGAGACGAAAACGCTCGAGGCCCGTGTGCTTTTTATTTAGGTGCACGTTAAAGAACCACAGGTAGTATAAATTTCCAGAGCCCTACACTATGTAGTCTCCCCTATCGTGGTCTTGGGACGTTAAACCCCAACAATTATGATTAGCAGTTTGTAAGTGTGGCAGCCTTAAAGACATATTTTAAGTGTGTCATACATGGCGCTGAACTGTTCTGTCAAATTGATTACCACTAACCTGTCTTAGGTTCACTGAAGGACGAAATCCTCCCCCCAATGATTCCCAACCCACCCTGTCCCGCACAAGCCGATGATACCATTTCATGCCAACAAATTCCTGAATTTTATTGTTCAAGTTAAACTTATCGTTCTTTAGTGCACTTGCAATCTCGGTATGCATTCCGATGCCGTGACTGTCGGTTAACTGCGCAAGTTGCTCATTGTCTATACCGCTGAAGCTTTCACGTTTGAAAAAAAAGTCAGTTTCACCGCGAGGGTGAAGCAGTGAATGCGATAGCAACAAATTCTAATGTTAATCGAAGTGACGCTGGCAGCTAACTCTTTTGGATCCGATCTCACAAAACTCTACGAAATGCTTGTTTAAAGGGGTCGTGAAAAGAAAATGAAGCTGCCCGGTTGTAATTTTCCCTACTTCAATAAGGATTAGACGTGCCGATTCCGAAATATTTCGGCGCAATATTCAGTCTACAATTAATGACACCCGTTTGAAATCGCAGTTTTTTTTTTCGCTCCTGAGCGATTATGCGACACCACCGGCCGCCGTAGGCTCTAATGTGACGTCAAGTTAAGACAAGTTGTGGACGCGGCGTTATCTTCCTTTTGCCCTAAAATATTAGATTTATAGGAATTCCGAAAAAGAAAACAATAACACAGCAGTTCTTGCGCTCTGACTTGTACACTGTGCTTACTGTGCTTGTACAGCACGTGATCTGCTTGGTTCCGCTTTCAAGCACATCCGGCTCCGTCACGTGCAATTCCATGTCTTCGCTCGCATGGTGCAGTCAGTGTCCAAGTTTTTTCGTGCTGATTGCGTGAAGCCGTGTTTTACGGCTTTTTTGGTTGCTTAGTCCTCGCTATGCCAACCGTGTGCGTCGTCAGACAGTGCCGTACAACTTATCAAAGTGGAAACGACGTTCGCTTTCACAAGCTGCCCAGCGAGCCACAGCGCAGAGCAGTGTGGCTTCGAGCCATCAAACGCGATGACCCCGATGATATGGGAACACAAAACGGTTTCGTGTGTTCCGACCACTTTCTGCCGGAAGACTATGAAACCAACCTCAACATCCTTCGAACTCTCGGTTTTCACACGAAAAACGCTCGTCTCAAACGTGACGCCGTCCCGACGCAGAACCTCTCGCTCGGCGCACCACCAAGAAAGCGGAGGAGATCTGAGGTAAGTTTGCGGTATGAAAATTGTTATAGTTACCACGCGCACGCTTCCAAGCACGCGCATAGCTCGGACGCGCCTCGCGAGGAATGGAGTCATTAATTAATCAACGCTCCGCGCTTGCCGGCGCGCGCCGTCAAAGCAGGCCGCAGTTGGCACTTCGTATTGATCTGTTTATAGAACTTCAAAATTCACAGCGTATGCTCGACCACTCTCCGTCAGTCAAGCTGGTTCCAAAGCCGTACGGTAACCCGTAGCATGACGAGCAATGATGATGATGATGATATATGGTTTTTATTGGCGCAAGGACCAGGTGATGGCCAAAGAGCGCCAATACACGAGACAAAAGATGTGGGCAATGCGCATGGTGACTGGCTGTAAATGGGCCTAAAATTCCTCGCGCTAAAGGCGGGTAAAACATAAAGGTATTAAAATAATGAAAGTGACATGAAATGCGTACAGTGAAAATGAGCAGCCAGTGGTTCTGATGATAAAGCTATGGAGAGATGACAGAGCACGAATGTCTCTTCAACGCCCTTGTGTCCAAGGGCACGAGACAGGTGCTTTGTAATGTATCTACCGCAGCAGCGACCTCTCTTCAGAGGTCGTGCTGCAGATTACCAGGGTAGATCACGTGAAAATTACTAACATCTTTTAAAAACGCGGACAGTGACTGATATTTGAAGAGTGGATCCCTACCGATGAACATCGATGGATGAAGTGGCATTTGCTCTCGGTAGGGTAATGGGAAGTGCTTTTTTCGAAGAGTGTGTAGTTCCTTGCACTGAATTAATAGGTGGAGAACGGTGAGTGGTTCACCACATTTCTCGCAGATGGGTGGGTTACCACCGGAAAGAAGGTATGAATGTGTAATGTGTGTGTGTCCTGTTCTTAGCCGTGTAAGTGTTACTTCTGTGTGGCGTGACTTTGATAGTGGCGGCCAATTACCAAGGTGCGGCTTGATAATGTGTAGTTTATTTTCTGTGTGGCTATCCCATGTGCTCTGCCAATAATTTCTGAGCTGTCGTTTAACGAGAGGTTTGAGGTCAAGCGCAGAGATGGATATGGATGTATTGGCAGTGCTTTCGTGGACGGATGCGGCTAGGTGGTCCGCCATCACATTACCTTGGATCTCGCGGTGCCCTGGCACCCAGCACACTACGACATGCTGTTTAAGTGTGTAGATTGCGCATAAAAGTGAGTAAAGCGAGGCAAGGACGGGATTTTTTGTGTTTTTTTAAGAGTTTTCAGAGATTTTACCACGCTTAGGGAATCCGTGTAAATTACTGCCTTTTGTAGTTTTATTTGTTTAATGTGTTTGGCAGCCGCCAGTATCGCATACGCTTCAGCGGTGAAGATGCTTGTATCAGGATGCAGTACACCGGCATCCGAAAACGATGGACCAACCGCTGCGTACGACACAGAAGTGTGAGACTTGGAGGCATCTGTATAGTATTCAGGAGAATTGTATTTGTGTTGAAGTTCTAGGAAGTACGTGCGGATATGTGCAATAGGCGCGTGCTTCGTGACTTCCACGAAAGTTACATCGCAGTCAATTACCTGCCACTGCCATGGCGGCAGCTGCGCAGCCGGAGCCATTAAACAGTGCTCAAATAGTGGTACACCCATTTCCTCAGCTAAGCCTCTCACACGAAGTGAGTAGGGCTTTCTGAACGAGGGACGGTTGTCAAACAGGGACAGAACTCGACAAATCATTGACAGCGGAGTGTGACGGGTGTTCCTCGTCAGCATTCACTTTGAGAAAATACGCAAAAGCTATGTAAGATCTCTGAAAGTGGAGCGACCACTCGTTCGAATCAACGTAGAGGCTTTCTACGGGGGTGGTGCGAAAAGCCCCAGTAGAAAGGCGGATACCTAAATGATGGACCGGGTCAAGCATCTTCAAGGCTCTTGGTGCCGCAGACTGATACATTATCGCCCCGTAGTCAAGGCGCGTGCGTATGAGGCTTTTATAGAGATTTATGAGACAGTTCTTGTCACTACCCCACGCAGTGCGTGACAGCACCTTCAGAATATTCATGGTTTTTTAAGCACTTATTCTTTATATACTTGATGTGTGGAATGAAGGTGAGTTTGGTGTCCAGGATTAGGCCTAAGAATTTATGTTCAGTCTTTACGGACAGACGTTGACCATGCAGGTCAATATCAGGATCGGAATGAATGCCTCTCTTTCTGGAGAATAAGACGCACGTGCTTTTTTGCGGGTTCAGTCGGAACCCGTTTTCCTCGGCCCATTTGGAAATTTTGTTTAAACCAAGCTGAACCTGCCGCTCGCACAGTGCAAGGTTAGAGGATTTGAAGCCAACTTGGACATCGTCTACATATGTGGAATAGAACATGTTACGCGGGATGAACAGTCGCAAGGAATTCATTTTGATAATAAAAAGTGTACAGCTCAGTACACCACCTTGCGGAACTCCTGTTTCTTGGACAAATGTTCGGGATACGACATTGCCTACTCGAACACGGAATGTACGATTGGTCAAGTAACTTTCTATTATGGTCAGCATTCTACCGCGCACACCAAGGTGGGACAGGTCCCTTAATATTCCAAAGCGCCATGTTGTGTCGTAAGCCTTTTCCATATCGAGGAACACAGAAAGAAAGAATGGTTTGTGGACGAAAGCGTCTCTTATCTGTGCCTCGATACGTACCAGGTGGTCAGTGGTGGATCTACGTTCTCGAAATCCGCACTGAAATTGGTCGAGTAATTAGTTCGCTTCCAGGAAATGTATTGACCGGCAGTTTACCATTTTTTCGCAGACTTTACAGAGGCAGCTTGTAAGCGCGATGGGCCTGTAGCTAGTGACAGAGGATGGATCTTTGCCTTGTTTCAAAATAGGTATCACGATAGCCTCTTTCCAGGAAGCTGGGATCTCGCCAGAAAACCATATTGCATTGTAGAGGGAAAGCAGTGTTTTTTGTGTTTCGTTCGAGAAGTGTTTTAACATCTCGTATACAATGCGGTCAGAACCTGGGGCAGATTCGCTGCAGCAGCCCAGTGCTGCCTGCAGCTCTGCTAATCGGAAAGGTTCATTGTAGGGTTCATTATTGCTAGATTTCTTTTGCAACCTCTCTCGCTCCACCCTCGCTTTATGCCTTTGGAATGTTTCAGAATAGTGTGTGGAACTTGAGACGAATTCGAAGTGTGCTCCCAGAGAGTCAGCTTGGTCTTCCAGGCTTTCTCCCTGGGTGTCGACTAAGGGCACCGAATAAGCTGGTTGACCTTGTACTTTCCTTACACTATTCCATACTTTACTCTCATCTCTATAGGAGTTTATGCCCGCAATAAACTTCTGCCAGCTTTCCCTTCTGGCCTGGCGGCGTGTTCTCCGGCCTTGCGATTTAACCTGTTTAAAATTAATAAGATGTTCTGCTGTCGGAGAATCGCGCAAAAGCCCCCACGCTTTATTCTGTTTTTTGCGGGCCTCGCGGCACTCGTCGTTCCACCAGGGCACACGGCGTTTCCCTGGCACCCTGGTTACTTGAGGTATACATTTAGAAGCGGCATTGAATATAAAATTGGTAAAAAAACTCTACAGCAGCGTCAATACTTAAAGAAGCCATGTCCGCCCACGAGATATTAGTAGTCTTGTGAAACTCCTCCGAGTTAGCTCTGTCTAGCTTCCACCGAGGAGCCTGGGGTGGAGATTCGTTTTGTGTTTGTGTTTGGAGGAGTATTGGGAAGTGGTCACTCCCATAAGGGTTTTTAACCACTTCCCAGTTAAAATCAAGTAAAATGGATGGAGAGATGATGCTAAGATCTATAGATGAATACGATTTGTTTGCGAGGCTAAAAAACGTGGGTTCTTTTTTTGTTGAGTAAACATGATCCGGTGGAAAACAGGAAATTCTCAATGAGGCGGCCTCGCGCGTCGGTGCGAGAGTCGCCCCACAAGCTGCTGTGCGCATTAAAATCGCCGAGAACGAGGTAAGGCTCGGGCAACTCATCAATAAAAGATTGGAATTCGTGTTTGTGTAGCTGGTAGTGTGGGGGGTATGTATACTGAGCAGATAGTGAGGAGTTTATTTGCTATTATAGCTCTCACGGCCACTGCCTCCAGTGCCGTTCGGAGCGGAAAGTGCTGGCATGCTACGTTTTTATCGACTATAATTGCAACACCGCCCGATGATGCGAGGGCATCCTGGCGGTCTTTGCGAAAAACGACATACTGGCGTAGGAAATTTGTGCGTTTGGGGTTTAAGTGTGTCTCCTGTACACACAGCACCTTTGGACAATATTTGCTAAGGAGTTCTTGTATGTCGTCGAGATTATGTAAGAGTCCTCTAGCGTTCCACTGTAATATGTTGTCCATTTTGAATGTGTGTGTGTGCTGTGTGTAGCAGAAGAGGAAAGTGGTTTATTTTACAGAGCCTTTGTCAGGCCCTGTAATGGGCGTTTTGTCTTTTTTGGAGCGGTCGAGAGGTTCTCGCCGCTCCTTAGGCGCAGGCTGCGCCGGTGGACTGGAAGTGTCCATCGCGTCTGTCGACGCGACGGACAGTCGCTCTACCGAGCGGGGTTTTCGAAGGGTAGGCTTCGTCACGGCGGACGAAGCCTTCGACCCCACCGGGCCAGAGGTCGAGGGGACCTCTTTGGCTTGTGTGCTGACCTGGCTGCTGCCAGGGGTTCGCAGGGGCCTTCGGTGGGGCCGATTTCGGGGAAGGAGGGGCAGCCGAGGCTGCTCCCCCCGTGGGGGCGGGTGGCGTTTGCCTCGGCACGCCAGGCGTGGTCCGGGGCATCGCCGGAGGCCGTAGTGGCGCTGACCCCCCTCGCGCCACTTTCGGCGTACGTGTTCCCTGCAAAATGCGGGGAAACACGCTGCCTCGCTTCACGAAAACTGATGTTGAGTTTGATCTTTGTGGTGATTATTTCTTTTTCTCTCTTCCAGGCCACGCAGGACCTGGAATATGCTGGATGGTCACCATCACAGTTGGCACAGTGGAACTGGGAATTGCAATCATCGTCAGCGGAGTGTCCTGTGGTGCCGCATTTCGCGCAGGTGAGTTGCCCTCGGCAGCTCTGGGACCCATGACCAAACCGCTGGCACTTAAAGCAGCGTCGCGGGTTGGGAATGTACGGTCTCACGGGCAGTTTCATGTAGCCTGTTACTATTTCAGAGGGAAGTGATGTAGAGCCAAAAGTAAGTATTATATGTTTCGTGGAAATTTCTTTGTTGTCCCTTCTTATTGTTATGCGTTGCACCTGGATGACGTTCTCGTCTTTCCATCCTGTCAAAAGTTCTTCATCGGTCAGATCCATGAGGTCGCCATCGGACACGACACCCTTCACGGTATTCAGTGTTCGGTGTGGTGTGATGGTAATGGGCTGATCGCCAAATGCTGCTAAGTTATGTAATCTTTGGTACTGTGCGTGGTCTTTCAGTTCGAGCAGGAGGTCACCACTGGCGGTCTTGTTGGCTTTGTAGCCCGCGCCTAGTGTTTGCATAAGACATTTTGATACAAGAAACGGTGATATGTTTCTGGCCTTCTTTTCTGTGTTGTCGCAATGAATAATGTGATACTTGGGGAAGTTGTCTTTCTTGGTGGACAGAAGTTCGAAGATAGCATCGGTGCGCCACCTCTTGGAGGGGCGATCGGTACGGAAGGGGCT
This sequence comes from Rhipicephalus appendiculatus, assembly GCA_030522465.1. Taxonomy (NCBI): domain Eukaryota; kingdom Metazoa; phylum Arthropoda; class Arachnida; order Ixodida; family Ixodidae; genus Rhipicephalus; species Rhipicephalus appendiculatus. Next base: position 35,931 of record JALIZH010014704.1, read on the forward strand.
AGGAGATCCCATGAATTATGTTGTTTGTTCGGCAGCCATGCCAGCCGCCCACCTCCGAGCCCAACAAGGGGACGCTACGAGACGCGGAGGAAACGTAAGCGCCAGCTGTACATGGCCGCTATAACCTAATATATCAACCCTAGGCAGGATATTTACACCAGGTTAACCCTTGCCGCCGAGAAATGTGGAAGTAAAAAGAAGTGAGGAGAAGACAGGAAAGGTCAAAAGAAAATAGAGAAAGACGAAGATCTAGGCAGAGAAGGAGACAGGAAAAGGCGACTGCCGATTTCCCCCTGGGTGGGTCAGCCCAGGGGTGCCGTCTACGTGAAGCCGGGGCCAAAGGGGTGTGTTGCCTCTGCCGGGGGGGCCTTAAAGGTCCAATCACCCGGCTTCGGCTCAACCCCCCAGGATCCCCTTTTCCCCGGACACGGCTACGCCACGCACGGCTAGGCGTGGGAGGAGGTCGAAACCCCCCCCGTTGGCTCGGGTCCGTGGTGTCGCCACACACCAAACGCCTGCTTGCGCAGACGCCCCTGCGGGGAGCATGACGAGCAAGGTCAGCCGAATATGAGCGCGTACTCTAGTGCATTGCACATACTATGTGCGCTACGTTTCGTGCACCACTAGGTGCGTGAGACGAGACCCGCGGCGGCGCGTGTCCCACTAGATAGTTGTAAAGTAATCGCGGAAACAAAGAAAAAACACCGAATTGGGTTCTGCGCGGCGGGTAGGCCCGTGGCGGCGAGTGAATCCATGTCGTAGTTGCGTAGGTGAAGTGCTCTAAGCACGCTAGGCGCACGCGGTTACAAAGCTGGCAGAAGACTGCAAGAAATGTTCGCGTACGCTTTCCAACGCGCATGCGCCGCCCCCGTGTTGCGCATTTGGAGGCGTACGTGTGGTTCGGGCTTTATTGTAATTTCTTTCGGCTACTGACAACTTGTTATCTTTTTTAGGAACTTCCCCATTCCCAGGACGTGGTCGACATATTGACCCTTGAGGAAGACCAAATTTCGCCTCGAACGGTTGAAAACTACCAGTCAAGTACTTGTACGGTTGCTTGCCAGACTCATGACAGTGATGTGAGAACACAATGTAAGAGATCCTTCGTAGTATCGGTGTGCTGGTTTTCTTACCTTCCAAATTGTCGCAGTAATTAGGCCATGGTTTGTGCAACTTACTCAATCTTTAGGGAGGTGAACAGGAAAGGTAAATTTATTGGTTCGCCAGTTTTCACTCAAATCCATGAACTCAGCTAATTCTGGAGGTGGCTGTTGTGTTGTTGGTTCGTAATACTTTTAGGGAGGTTTGTATGAGTAATTTTTTTGAGCCTGAGAAGGACGTGTATTTTCCTTACAGGTAGCCAGAATATAGCCTATATCAAGTTAGCAGTCGCGAACCCACCATTACTTGGTATTATATCCCTTAACAACGTGCATGAAAAGGAAATTAACCTAAAGCATGCTGTGAGCTCTATTTACTGGCATTAAAGTTGTATAAAGCAATAGCACTTTACACTATATGAGCGTTATTTTCGTTTCTTTCACTTTCAGCTACGCAGGTAAACTTACGTATGTGTTCGACAAGGCATGTGCAAGTGCAAACAGAACCCATTGGTATGTGGTTAGCCAGGCACGTGCATGTGCAGACGGAACCCTTTGAAACATCCTGTGAAGGAAGCACTATTGCGAGTGCTGCTCCCACCAGAAGAGCTTCTTCAGTTCCATTCCGAGACCTGTCACCTATTCCATTTGCTCCGCAGCACGCATCCAGTCCCGTGGTATCTGATGCATCAGACTCGGAAGAAGAGGAGGATAATGCTGCAAATGGCTCTGAATACTTCCCTTCGTTTAATGACACATCCTTGGAGTAAGGATTGCAACTTTGTGTTCACCTTCATAGATTGTGCACTGCATGTCACAGTGGTTTGACTATTTCATTCTAAAAAAGCAGGGCATGTGAACGTGGACACGAGAAGAACTCAAGACACCACAAACGCCGACTGAAAACTGAAGATGGGCACATACAGCGGAAGAGAAAGAACCCACAAAAACTTATCTGCGCATGCTCATGCAATAGGCTAGTCTATCAATCTGGAATTCGTGGAGGTCTACGTGACAGATAACGGTTGGGGCATTTTATTTCCTCTTTATGCAAGGTAATCGAAGGTTGGCTCACGCATGCACTTCCACTATTATAAATATGCCGAGCCTCCATTATTAGACGCGTTTCCTCATTCCTATGCCGATACAAAACTGCACATTCATCGAATTTGGGCGTGCACTTACACTCCCGGCAATGTAAAGATATATTAGACGGTGAGCCCCCGGTGCAGCCGTAAAGACAACATTAACGCCGTATGTACTTCCTACTTTCTTTAGCCTGTGAGATACACAATAAACATACGCCTTGCTTTTTAGAATGAGTGAACCAACTAGCTCAGCTCTCTGTTATTCTAAAGTGTGACTACATCAGATGAACCACTTGAGGTTCATCTGATAATAGCATTCCTTGATCCACCAAGACGCTTTCTCAATATCCAGTATTACAAGCCACTGCTCATGCGAAATGAGTGTGATATAAAAATTAATGGAGCTTTCCAAGTCTGCGCAACCATTATTTACGAGCTAAAAAAAAAAAGTCCAAAACACACAGGACACTGTGTCAGTGTCCTGTGTTTCTTGCTGCCCTTCAGGCCTGATGTATTCAAACCTCACATTTCTTTACTAGCAAAAGGTGTGACAATGTAACCACAACTTTCTTTTATTGTTTCAGATTTGATGGAACCACTGAAGAGCTACCTCCACAGGATGAGAGGAATTTTATTGTTTTTGAGAGTTCTCTCAAACAACTGTTGAATTCATGCCAGAAATGTTTTGCTACTTGCAAGACTGCAAGCCGGGTGCATGGAACTTTGTTAGAAGTGCAGACATTGTGCACGAACAACCACTTTTTGACGTGGACAAGTCAGCCTTACATCAACGGCAAGCCAGCAGGCAATGTGCTGACATCCGCAGCTATATTATTCAGCGGCACCAGCCCAACCTCAGTGCTCCGAATGTTCGAGCACATAAAGCTGCAAGCATTTACGCCAAGAACACTTTTCAACTATCAGCGAGGCTACCTTCTTCCTGCGATTGAAAAGGTAGTAGAAAGGTTGTGTATTGCTACGGTCTGGAAACAGTCCTGTTGTATTCAGTTCTGCATAGCATATCAATATTTTTCTGGTTATGAGCCGTAATGTTTTTTATCTTTGTGTGTTCAAGAACAAATAGTTCCTAAAAGAGGTTCTCAAAAATTTAACAACAGAAGCACTATGTCAGTAGTGTTCTGCATTAAAAGTAATGTTAAAAAGCTCAATTTTTGTCTCAACAGATATGGCAACTACAGCAAGAGGACTTGTTTCGGCAGTTGCAGGGCTGCAATGTTGACTTGGCTGGCGATGGTCGTTGTGACTGGCCAGGTTTCTCTGCGAAATTTTTGACGTATTCACTTCATGTTGCCCAGCTGAACAAAATTCTGCACTTTGAGCAAGTGCAAGTCGGGGAGGTAAGATATAGCTACTGTAATGCAGTCGCTTTCTTATTAACAGTTCATCTTTTTTCACAAAAGTGTGCAGATGTGAAATCGAGCACGTCCATGGAAAAACACGCCTTTGTGAAGAGTTTGGACGTGGTGAAAAAGCAGGGACTCAATGTGATGTCTGTGACGACAGACCGTCATGTCCAAGTGACGAAATATATGAAGACTCAGGAGCCTACCATCCCGCACTACTATGACGATTGGCACATCACAAAAAGTAGCTTCCAGTGAAAATACCTCAGGCTCATTGATGCACATTACAGATGTGATGCCTTTCTGCATGATGTTTTGCAAAATGCAGCGCATTCGCGCGCTAGACTTCTTTGAAACAAATGGATTAGTAAAAGGAAGGTGCGTGAAGGAGATCGACATAATAGCAAATAATGCCGCAGAGAGAAGATGACGAAAATGAATAAGCACTAAGAGAGGGGAACATTTTTCATTTGCTTTTCGGTTTCGGCTGTTTGATCTGAGTCGCGACTAGGGCATAGCTCAGTGGAGGTGTTATATAAAGTAAAACAGCTATAACATTCAAGTTTTTTTTTAGCCAGATAATAGTAAGAGCATGTCGAAAGTTTGCTTTTTTATCGCACCTGTACCCAGAAGTCCCCCCTTTCAAAGCATTCTGTACCATGCATGACATTAACCTACTGTGAATGAATTTAATAAATTTGTTCCAGGCATCAAAAAGAAGCTGGCTGCCCATGCAAAACGAGCTGGGTGCAGTTCGCTGGAACTGTGGATCCAGCCAGCTAGCAATCATTTACATTGGTGTGCAGCCATGAGTGATGGTGATGCCGAGCTGCTGACAGACATCTGGAAGAGCATGGAACGGCATGTGGCGAACGTACACACGGGACACCCGGGGCTCTACACTCATTGTGCCCACGGTGACCTCGGCGAGAGGCAATGGCTAGTTCCTGGTTAGTAGTGCAGCTATTTGACAATTTACTTCCTGTGTAATTCGCTTTCGATGTTGGATGCATGTTCTTGTGATGAAGTAGAGGTTATGGCGGGCTTTAATTGCAAGCTTTGCCAGAGCTGGGGTACTTGCATTCAGCTAGTTGTCGATGTTTACTGTGCAACTCTTCGTTACCCCACTTTAGTACTAAAAAAGTCGAATTACATTAACCTTCAACACTACTTCAATGCTTATCCAGAAAATTACTTTTGTCAACACAGGGACACCCGCACACCAGAAGTTTGCTGCTGTTGTTATGGCACCCCGTCTTCTAAAAGACATTCGGCAACTGGCCCCTTCCACACACACCTTCAGCTTGGAGGCCTTCCACAGTGTGTTGATAGGCTTTGCTCCAAAGTCGGTATGCTTCTCACCTGACGGCATGCGTGCAAGGTGAGTAGTGAATAACATCAGACAAAAAGTGAACTTGGAGAACTGTTGGAATTATTTCTTTGTTCAGGACACAACTGGCAATCCTTCATTTCAATGAGAATGCTAACAAAGGACAAGCAATAACAAATGAAGGACTGTCGCAATGGAAGGTGAAACACCCGAAAGCGAGGGTACAGCCGTTGCTTGTCCTGTGAAAGCCACACCGACATACGGTAAGCACTAGTCTACTTGGCACTGCGAGAAAATTTTTTTCTCGGGTCAGAGATCTCAAAGGGACGTGAGGCAGTTTGGGTTGAACATAAAAGATCTGAAATATACGGAATTATGCATGGCTGGGTACTTTCAATCAACTGCATAACTTTTCAGTCTCGCTGCTCCCATCTGATTTGTTCTTTAAAAGCACTATTTATATCTGACATGACTGTTCTCAGCCACCCGCTTGTGTGATGTGATGCAATCTTGTGGGTTGATGTAGTCTATGACTGGACAACCTCAACGACACCATGAAAATGGCCTTTGGCCATCCCATTACATGTGGTATATTACAGACCGTTTTATGGACGTATAAATCAGACTTTCATGGTGATATTTTACATGTGTGGAGGCGTATATCGGCTAATTTAGTATTTCAGAACCTGAGCTTCAACATTTTGGTGGCATATACAATCCAGCAATACAAATATTCCTATGCCGATGTTCCTAGTGCACTATCGATGCGTTTGGTCATCAATAAAGGAGGCCTTGTTGTACTATCCGCGTCAAATGAAACCCGAGCTGCGGCAAGCCTTCGCGATGGTATAGTGCGCGCCGTCCAGTTATCACTATGGACAGGTGCACATATGCCTAGTGCAGCCAAACCGGATGCGCACGCATGTGAATGGTGATGACTGGACGGCGCGCACTATACCATTTCGAAGGCTTGCCGCTGTTCAGGTTTCATTTGACGCGGATAGTACCTCCTCAGTACTATGTCGTGGATGACTGGATAATGTCTGGTATATATGAAATGACAAGTGCTGATATTACATGCAAGGCTATTCATTTCCAGAATATGTCGACCTGCTACTGAAGGAGACAGTGCGTTGCTGCGAACAGTGGTCGTCGTTTAAGGCAGCTTTCTCCGCAAACCATTCAACTGCTCCACCGCCCATGAGCCGTTCTTTCACAAGGCCTCCCAAGAATGAACTTGTGGCAGCAAGAAGGTCCAGGTTTGCCGCTGGCACGGGAAGCACCACACTCTAGCACAGGTGGGCATTAACTTTTACGTTACCATAGTGGTTGTGATGTAGTGCACAATGGTGCACACATGCTTAGCCGGCCGGGAGCCGCCCCCCCTTTTCTGTTATGTATATAATAATATAATAATAATAATAATAATAATACTTTATTAACCTTTTCAAACAGGAACAATGCAGTAGAGAATTGGCCTGCCAAAGCCACATTGGGCTTGAGGGGCAGAGCCGACAGACAGCGGACAACAGGAATTGCTTAGCCTAAGACCACACGAATACACAACATTTTTTTTTCATTTAACCTGCAAAATATAATCACCGCCTTCTTGAATAAACGCCCTTCTTTGATGCACCATGCAGGCACGTCTACAAGGTGTCACAAGTGGGTGGTTAGCGATCGAGCAACGCTAACCGACGAGCGAAGAGCTGTTGCACAGCCAGGCAATCCGACAGGCTGCGAGTTCCAGCGGATCAGCACCATGGCGAACAACGAGCAGCAATCTCGCCTGCAGCCGCCACACCCCGGTCACTACCCTGCTACCACCCCCAAGAGCCCTGTACACAACGGGAGACGTTTGGCAGAACTGGAAGGCCTGGAGGCAAGAGTTCGAGCTCTTCGCGACTGAAACTTACCTGTCCCAGCTGCCCAAAGAAGTACAGACAGCCACTTTACTGATTAGTATTGGAGAGGAAGCGCGCAGAACGTACAGCACTTTCGTATTTGACGATGGAGAGGAAAAAGGCGACATTGAAGTATTGAAGGGAAAGTTCGAAGCGTTCTATAAACCAGCCTTAAACCTAGCATACCATCAATTTTGGTTTGGAAAGCGCGACCAGAAAGAAGACTAGCAAGTTTGACCGTTATAGATTGCTACGCACGCCGTTCGGTATTTCTTCGGCCCCAGAAATATTTCAGCGCTATGCACAGAGTGTTGGAGGATCTTGCAGGCGCAGCAGTCGTTATGGACGACATTCTCGTCTGGGGTCGAACTAAAGAAGATCATGACAAAAACGTGGTCATCGTTTTGCGAAAATGCCTAGAACACAACTTGAAACTAAACTGAACAAAAAAAATGCCATTTCTTACAGAAAGCTGTGAAGTATCTTGGACACGTGCTAACGCGAGACGGGTTAAGCCTGGATGCAGGGAGGCTGGAAGACGTCCTTCTTGTGCCAGCACCTAGCAACCGTAAAGAACTACAGACCTTTTTGGGTATGGTGAATTTCGTCTGCCGCTTCATTCCGCACTTGTAAACACTCACAGCTTCACTTAGAGACCTCTTGAAAAAAAAAAACACTGCGTGGGTTTGGGAAGAAAGACATCAGGCCAGCTTTGAAGCCCTGCGCGAGGCACTCAGAAAGGCCCCGTATTAGCGTACTACCAGAAGGAAAAACCAATCGCCCTATCGGCAGACGCCAGCCAAAGTGGCATTGGCGCCGTGATTCTGCAGGATGTACACCTGTTACCTTACTCATCCCGTTCGCTGACGGAGATACGCTCAAATTGAGAAAGAGATGCTGGGAAACGTTCACGGCTGTGAAAAGTTCCAAGACTACCTCTTTGGACAACCAGAAATCGTTGTGGAATCTGATCACAAGCCGCTTGAAATGATTTTGAAAAAGCCGCTTTGCCAGTGCCCACTCCACCCGTAGCGTATGCGCCTGAACTTGCAGAAATACCACATAACTGCGAAGTACACACCGGGAAAACAACTCTCCCTTGCTGACGCACTGTCGCATTGTCCAAATGAGACGCAGCTTGAGGAAGAATGCGCTCATTTTCATGTTAACGCTATTACGTGCCTTCAAGTTTCAGATAGATGCCTGGATCAAGTCTTGAAGGAGACGGACCGTGATCCAAGCATGGTACAACTTCGCCAGTATGCGAGCACACAGTGGCCTCACCACAAAGCTGACGTCACTCCCGAACTAAGGAGGCCACTGGAGCTTCCATGACGAGCTGCATACTCAAGATGGCCTCGTGTTCCGGAGCAATCGCCTCATCATTCCTGCCAGACAGACTAAGCAGCGAAGTACTTGGCTGTCTTCATGCTGCGCACACTGGAGCAGAAAAGATGCAGGCACGTGCTCGTGACGTCATCTTCTGGCTGAGTATAGACAGCGACATTGAGGACGTAGCCTTACGTTGTTAAACCTGCCAAAGATACAAACCAAGAAATGCGCGACTGCCGGTGCTTAGTCATAAGATTCCAACTTTACCTTGGGAGTCTGTAGGAGCTGATATTTGCCATCATGACAGTGCCGAATACTTGGTTGTTGTCGATTTCTATTCTTTCTTTTTTTGTAATCGGACCCGCGCAGGTGCCATCAGCAAACAAGGTGACTTCGACATTGAACGACACCTTTGCAACACATGGTTTCCCGAGGCGATTTTGCACTGACAGCGGGCCACCATTCAGCAGTTTGAAGACTACGTCGGTAAGATTGGTCTGCTACACGTCTGTTCTAGTCCACATTACCCTCGCTCGAATGGAATGACGGAATGAGCAGTACAAGAAGCCAAGAAGCTACTTAAATGGTGTCGTTTCGGCACAACTGAATTTTGTGCTGCTTTGCTTGAGTGGAGGAACTCTCCTCCTGACTCTTCTTTAAAATGCCCAGTGCAGAGACTCTTAGGCCGGCCGACAGGAACGCTCCTTCCGGTGCCAGCTAGCCATCTGCAGCCACAAACAGTGCCATCCCAGACTGTGCTTCAAGACATCAGGCGTAAACAACGCCATTCTTACAACAGAGGGCACACGGCCCGTTCCAGAGCTGCGCACTGGCTCGACTGCAACTATGTACAACGTGCCCTCAGGTACATGGTCTCCTGTCACAGGTTGTACAACCAGCTAACACTCCTCGAGTGTACACGGTTTCAACAGAGAATGGGCGACAGCTTCGGCGTACACGAGAGCACCTCAGGCCCACTCCGACTCCTACTGTTTTGTTTGAAGACCACGTGACACAACTGCCGCTTGTGCGAGAATAAGGGGCCTCCGTCCCATCAGAGTCAACAGAACTTTGACGAAGCCAGCGCAAGCATCAACTGCCTAGAAGATTCCCAGCACCAGAGTTCTAAACAATTTTATGTTTCAGAAAGGGAAATGTGACGTAGTGCACAATGATGCACACGCACTTAGGCGGCCAGAAGCCGCCCCCCCTTCTGTTATGTGTATAATCACCGCCTCCTTGAATAAACGCCCTTCTTTGATGCACCATGCTTGGGCGCATCTACAGCGGTGTTTCCCAGTTCTATAAAAAAATTTATTAGTGAGTCACAGGTTCATATGCAAGGACGCACGACAGGTTAAAACGCTGAGGTTTCAAGGCAGTTTTATTCATGCTTTGTTATTCTCTTCACTCCTATATACACGACGTGCCTCGACTGTCGCTAGGCGAATCGGATCTTTCATCCGGCATCACTTTAGCACTAGAATCTTGGTTTGGCTGGTGCAAGATTCTATGCGTGTTCCGAGTGCCAGGCATGATTGGCATATGATAACCACATGCTGTGCAGTAGCACTAGCAGGAGCAAGACTCTAGTGATATGGTGATGCCGGCTGAAAGGCTGCTAAATTTTGCGCATACTGGAAACCAGTGTAACCATCAGATGGAGATCTCTCTTATTTGGCGTACAGCACAAGCAGGGAGGACCTTCCGGTGATATCTGCCGAGGCGTCCCCAAAGCCAGTGTGCAAGCTGCCTGTAGCCGATGTACATACAGGCAGGCTCACCCTCTCTCTTCTCCCCCCTCGCCTCTGACGTCACAGCAGCAGCAGAGGCAAACACGGCGGCCCTCTCCTCCTCGCCACAACATTCCGCGAGTGACGTCACCCGCGCCCCCGCCAGCGCACAGGCTCTTCTCCTACGGGGGCGGCTTGTTTACATCGTGCCTCCTCGCAGCCACCCTCCTCACCCGCCCGTCTGGAAACGTGCGCGGCTATGTCGTCTGCTGCGGCCCGCCCCCCTCCGAACTCTAGTTTCGCCGCCGCGGCCCCTTCGCGAGTGGCTTTCGGACCTATCGTGCACGGGATACATCCTGATGGCCTCCCCATGCTCCCTCCCACAGGAGCTCCAAAGGGGACCAAGTTATGCGAACCACAGGTATGGCTGACCGCGGGCCGAAAGTCCCAGCCCACCCAGAAGTCCACGCCCGCCGCACCATCGCAACCCCTCAGAGCCTCCGACCCAGCAACAGACCATCCTGTACCGACCGGAAAACAAAAAAATAAGTTTCCGCTCGATCACAGAGGTGGCAATCACTGCGGAACTTGCATCACTCCTAGGTGTCCTTCGTGTACGTACAAACTTTGCACGCAATGTTGTGGCCGTCGACGTTGCCGCGGGAACCAACCTCGCGCACCTGCTAGCAGTGACGCGCATTTGCGCGATATCTGTGCGTGCCAAACAAGCACTTACCAACTCTCCTGCTACAAATAAACCGCCGCAGCGCTCCGAAACCCGTGATCAGACAGCCGACCAACAGACTGTCTCTCACAGCACCACACCTGCGGCTCAAAGCCCAACAGCCGAAGTCGGAATGCGCACAATAATATTCCGACCGGTCGGGCGGGCAGCCCACTTCCTTGCTGCATCGCGGGACTCAATTGCAGCGTTCCTCTCTGGGTTCGAGGCCACAATCCGCGTGCGCGTCAACCACCGCCGCAATCTTATTGCGGTCGACACGGCGGCAACCGGCGACATCTCACCACTACTCAACGTGGAGAGAATTGTTGACATCGCAGTGCGAGCCAAAGTCCTCTCTAACAACACCTGTGTGGGGACGATTTTTGGTGTTGACAGTGACATCGAGAATGAGGACATCGTCACAAACATTGACTCCCCAGTGCGTGTCGTGTATCAGGCGTGGCAACACGGTTCACGTAACCTTCGAAGGCACAGACGTTCCTGAACACCTTTACCTCTTAAACAGAGAAGGCCTGTCCGGGCGCGTCTCCCGCGCCCCCTCCAGTGCGCGCGCTGTGGCGTGTATGGCCACGCAACCGCGACGTGCTCACGCGACAGGCGCTGTCTACGCTGTGGCAGGAACCACGCTGAGGGCCCCTGTGCAGCCGAGCGATCACGGTGTTTACATTGCAAAGGCACCCACGCCGCAAACGAACCTCGCTGCCCTGCCTGGCAAACACAACGTCAGGCAGCCTTCATCGTGGCCACCTCGGGCGGCACTGTCACGCGACGCCAGGCGCTTGAGCGTGCACGGACTGCGACCACGGTGACACAGCAAAGCACCAACGCAGCTGCCAAAACCCGCCCCGGCCGCTCCTTCAGCGACGCCCTCAAGGGCAACTCCTGTGCTGCTCCTACACCTTCCGCCACGCAGCCAACGTATCGTCCCATCAAGAAGACCCGAGGGATGCAGTGATGACGGCACTAGCTGCGGCTCTTCGGGCGCTACTCGAAACCGTGGCGTGCGACTCCCCCGCGCGCGACATGTGCGCCGCGGCCCTGGCCGCCTATCAAGCCATCGCACGCCATGGCTAGTTCGTCAAAGACGCCGCAGCCGCGGATTTTGCAGTGGAACGTGCGTTCCCTCCGCCGCCGTCACCCAGAGCTCTCCCTCCTACTTCTCAAACGCGATCTCGACGTCCTGGCCTTCCAGGAAACGCGAGTTCGAGAGGGGGAGCTCAACCTCACAGGGCAGTGACTATTCCGACCCGGTGAGAATAGCGAAAGCTTATTCTGACCCGGTGAAAATAACGAAACGCTATTTTCACCCAACTTGGCTTGGATCTGTGAAACATTTGCGGCTTTTCGAGAACGATGGGTCAGGCAACCACATGCGATTTTTCGTTATGAAGGCTTATTTTTTTGCGTGTGTGTGTGATCAGCTGTACCCAAGTTTTACGTAATTTGTGCTGGAGGAGTGTTGATTGCGGTGTTCTTGTGGCGGGCGCGGACACTGTTATTGTGCCTATCGTTGCCCGTGTGCTTTATTAACGCGGATGGTGTTTGCAGCGCCTGAACTTGCGCTGTCACTACGTGCTTCAGCGTTATTTTGATCGTTGATATTTGGCTTTTTTTTTTTCTCGTGTGCGGTGTCAGCGTTGTAGTAATCCTTTCGTTGTACTAATTTTACTGTGCGTGAAAGTATGTTTTTCACTGTGCTTGACCACATGATTCGGCAACCTGCTTTTTATTGTTTTGCCGCGTATTCGTCGTATGTATGAATGGCATTTCAGCCACTTTATTGGTTTACGAGGCCGATTTTTTCTCTCGGTTAAGCCATGCAAGCGTTACACGATTTCATTTCGATTGGGATCCTGATCGCGATTGCAAAATACAGAAGCGAGTCGTCCAAATCAAATCGAAAGTGCCGGTATGGCACTACTCAAGCCTCATACAGCCGCACGATCGATAGTTTTACATAAAGAAATGTTCGACTCGTAGATATGTGCGTGCGGTTCGCACCCTCCAGATTCCCCTGCCCACAGATGCCTTTTGTTCGGCGTGAAATCGCACCCTTGTAAGCTATAAACAAGCTAGTATCAATCCCCTTGAGAGATTAAAAACCAGTTAGGTAATAATTATTTTTTTTTGTGCAACAAGTGGAAAGCGCCCGTAAGAGAAAACTAATCGCCACGAGGATAACGAGGATGCATAGATGCGTGAGCGACAGGCGGTTTGCCAACATAAAGAAATCTGGGATTGGAAAGCAAACATGAATAGCCGGAGAAGAAGAAAAAATTGTATCCTCGTGGGATGACAGTACTTGTTGGGCAAAAAAAGCATTTAAAAGGTGGCGACCTTATTAAGCATTTAGATAATGCCATACAAGAGCATAATTGAACGTTTAGGACTTATTTGCAGTGCCTTACATGTATATCATTGACCTTAAGTTAATTAATGGACAAAGTGGTCTAGCTTCTGTGTCATTGTGAGTGAACAAACGACAGTGAACTGGTTCTAACTGCCTTTTACCATAATGCCTAATCAGCTCATTCTCCAAAGTAATATCTAAAGCTGACCCAGGATTTCTTTCCATATAAGTCGACCTTTCCTTCTTAGCCAATTGAATGCTGTACGGTGGTCAGTTTCTCTTATGAGCCAGATGTAATTGAACACTCGATGTTTCTTCTTCTTTAATGAAGTTGTTCGTTTTAGCATTGTTTGTGCAAGCCAAGTGTCCTATCTTAGAACAACTAAAGCATCTTGCCCTAATATGACAACACAAGGGTTGGTGCCCTTGGCCACATCTGCAGCATGTGGGCCTGCTTTATAGTCCGCCTGCTGTCTTACGAGACAACGCAGCTTCCTGGTAAGACTTGTTCCTTTGTTTCCTGTTGGTGTCAAGGCGGACTGTGTGGAGCTGTATTCTACATACCTAACGGCGAATTCCATTGAGAGAACAGGAGTAGGGGCGCCGTGCAGTGAGGAGTGGGGGGGCAGAGCACTGAGAGCAGCGTCACTCGATCTGCCACTGGAATGCGACACGCTTTCGCAGAGCAGGTGCGAGAGGGTAAAAAGGTGAGTGGGGGAGAAATTTTACGCATCCCAGCATTGCCGCCATTGCCACCGTACACGAAGAAGTGAAATGTAAACAAGCGATATAGTGCCTAGAATATACTGGCTAGTGTGCTGAGCGGAGGGGGTTTCCAATGGGAGGAGGTGGCAGTGCCGGTGACGCCTTCCAACTTTGGCCGGTAGGCGGCGACGCTTGTCGCAAAGGTGTAGGGTGCCTCGATGTGCGCCTCCGCTGTGGCACACGCGCCGGTGTTGCGGTGTATGTTAGTGCCTCCGCAGCTTATCAGTGCTCTGTGCCCCATGTCCAAGGTTATCTTGGTGACTTTTGCAATGTTTTTACCGTGTTCGCGCTAATCTTCGTGTACGAACGTTTAAATGAGAACTGCAAAGAGTAATTATGCGTGTGTTTTGTGTTTTGCACATTACTTAATTATGTTTGATGAGTTGATGGTTAGTTTAGTTGTGGAACAGTGGGATTTTTCAAAGTGAAGTTTAGATTACATTTTCAGTTATTGAGGTGGGGTGAAACTTTGAAAGTGAGTTTCAAATCTTGGCTATACAGCGGTGGTAAAGAAAACTATGACTATAATTTGCGAGGTATTTTAAAGGTAGACGCAGGTTGCATTAGAGCTCAGAGATAGGTCGAAATTGTTTAGTATTTTTTATTTTTGTTTGTTTTTCTACTAATGTACTTCTTAAATAAGATCTGCCATCTGTGGAGCATTGCAATTTTGCAAAAAAGGTAGCGACTAACGCTTTGCAGAAGTGGAACTAAAATTGTGAGCGTACAACAAAAACGAGATTTGTCATGTTTTTTTACATTTGTTGATTTATGAAAACGTCCACTTATGAATGATTTTTTATACTAAAAAAAATAAAATATACATAGGCTACTGACTCTAGTACCAGTTATGTAAATGCCTTTAGTTGACACGTGGAAATCTGTTTTCTTTACGCCCGCTAGTTCCCGAGAAAAAGGTACAGAAATTCCAAAAATGTTCTTTTGAGAAAAACGCGGAAATAACGTAGGAGTACGCGCGCATTACCTGTCACCGTGTCAAATAAAGAAAGGGACCTAAAATTCTTTTTTGAAACCGCGAGTGCCCAAGTGAGATATATTTTCTCAAAAAAAATGCTCTGTAAGATAATTTGAAATTCCTAAATTGAATTTTTTGACCACAGGAAGTCTCACCCCACCTTAAATGTTAATTCATTGCGGTTAAAAGCAAGAACGCATAATACTCACAAAGAGTATTATGCGTTCAGCCAATCACACTGCTAGACTATAACCAGATGATCTAATGGAGATGTTGTTCTTGACTATATATAATGACCCCAGTTCGCTTTTTTTTTTTGCATTTACCTTTCCTTCTGAATCCTATTCAGACTAGCTTGTGTTCATCGCATGTGGTCTAGAAAATACGCATGCCATGCTGGAAAACGCGGAACAGTGAAAGTGACCCCACCCCACCGTACGTTTGCATATTAACCATAACTACAAACTTGTTCATGTAGTACAACAATGCAGTGGGTACATCTGAACAGCAGAAAACCGAAACGACCGATCCAAAATTATGGGGCCTATGCTGATATCTGCAGCACTGGACGAACACCATTCATTTTGTTGGTGAAGCGAACAAAGTGCAAAAGCTAGTGTCATAATGTCTGCAAGAAAGATTAGTACATTTGTGTAATACCAGCGATACATGGACATTTGTGATTACTGTTGACCCGCTCCGGCTGAAGCATCTGCTCGCGATTAAGAATTATCGTGCCACTACCCGACTATAACCTCGGCACGTAAGTCCATGATGTTGCATCATGCCGAGTGTGATGCACCGCTGATATAATAAAATATGACCACGACTGAGAGGTGCGAATTGCAGTTAACTGGATGGACTTTGAGTAAAATCACTGCGTTGAAAACAGCGTGAAAACGGGATGAAGGCTAAGCAACAAACAACAAAAAGCCCTGTTGCTTAGCCTTCGACCCGTTTTCGCGCTGTTGTCAACGGAATAAGACACCCTTCTGCGAGTAAAATCGCCAGCGAATGTTCTCGTGTAGCAGCGAAGAATACGAGTCGAACTTGATCGCGATCGAAATTGCCGTGAGCAATCACGGCAATTTCTTGCGTCTATCGTGTCACTGATTGTTTTCAACAGGCAAGTTTGGTGTGTCGGAGTATATTCGTTGCAACTTTTTTACTTCGCTTTGGTGGTGAAGCACAGAGTCGCGAAAACTAGCAGACAACGTGAGGTACGTGTGAAACGCTTCGTCGTTTTGTAGTGCCGAACCAGTTGAGGATTTTCTGCGGGCACTAATTTGGCACTAAGATTCTCCCCTTCCGGTCAAGTGCATTGACGAGTGTGTTAAAAGCAACGAAGAACACTATATTCGCAGCAGAAAGCTCAGTGCTACGCAGCTGAAGGCGCAGGAGCCGCCGGCGCACGAGGGACCTTAGCGAGTCGCAGCGCCGCCATGCGGTGACTGTGGGAAGGCATCAGCGCGGTGGCCACGCGAGCGCGCGCGGTCAGCACACTAGCCATATGGTGGCTAGAGGGGGGTAGTGTGACGGGCGCTGTATTCTCGCCGTGGGAGAGGGGCGCGCGGAACGCAGTGAAAATTCTGGCCGCCGCAAGGGGCGCTGGTGTAGTAATAGGTGCTCGCCACTCCCGCCACGCATGCTTGGGTTCGTTCGTTCTCTCTGTGCTGTGCCGTTGCCTCGTTCGGATGCTTCTGTGTGGCACACTCTGTGTAGCACACTTTCACTTCTTACCTATGTGACAAAGTCTCTCGGCTACAGATACATGTTAACCGCACGACTCAGCCAGGACAAACTGGAAAACGTTTTCGGGATAATTCGGCAATATTGCGGTGCTAATGACCATCCGAATCCCGCACAATTTCTAGTGACGCGTAAATTGTTTATCGTTTTATAATCTTGCGAGACCACCCAAGAGTGGGAACTCCCCAGTTAAAGCTCCGCTTAACACTTCATCGCCAGCCACTAGTGATGCCATTTTCGGCATACGATATATCATAGAAGACATGCTGGAAGTTGGAGATGTTGACGGCGTTAGGTCTACACTGCAGTGTTTTAGTGGTGATCACAGTAGCTATGTCGTTCAGAAAAGTGACAGCCGTCTCACTTATTACGTTGCTAAAAAGTTCAACAAAAAAGCTCTTGCAATGATTGCATTTCTGCTCTTTCCACCGAAGAGTGAGTTAGTGAGTGCATTTGACAGGGGAGGCTTACTGTATCCTTGTGAAAATCTGGCCAGACTGGTGAAAACCTTGGAGGATGCATTTACTTTCTTTTTTTCTGCTGAAAAATTGCACTCCTTCAGTATACACGATTTCATGCAGTTCTTGGCAGGAATCAAGCTGGATAGAGTTGGCTGCGAAATTCACAGCAAAGAAATGACCGCAAAAGTAGTCCAATTTTTCTGCTCACGCGTATGCACTTCTGGACAAAATCTTTAAACAAAGAGAGGAGTGTCCAGAGGGAGCGCCAGAATCACTTGAAGTTGAGGAGGTGCAAGTAATTTGACACAGAATAGTGTGATCACAAATTTGTGACAGAAGAATGTGATTACAAATGTGTCATAAATAAACACGTTTACCATTTCTCTTGCGTGTATTTATTATGCATCTAAAGCCGTAAGTTAACAGAAATGATTTGTCCCAGCGTAGATAGAATTAACGATCGCTAAAATAAGAAAAAGTGTTCAACGCATCATAGAGCCTCCAGCTGCAGCATACCGATCACTTCTCGAAGTTTCTCAAGGAAAGGGAGACAGAAAATGGAAATGCTTTGAACATTTTACGCTGAAGGGAACTCCTTACAAGCACGAGAAAATAAAGGTCGAGGACGGGGGGGGGGGGGGGGGGCAGATAGAGAGAAAAAAAAAGCTGAGCACTGCAGCCAATATACTCGCTACGAACGATTGTAAATAGTTTACATTTCACCAAGAGAGAAAACACTAAAAGTCAGTTTAGCTACGCACGTGAGCAAGTGGCTTAGTTCAGCTGAAGCAGACTAAACAATAAAAGCAGCGCAAAAAGAACGCAACGCGGTAATAACGACACAGGACGCGCCAGTTTCGTCTGAATTAAAAGCATGTTGCGTTTTTTTTTCCATTGCTTAACACCACCCAGAACTTGCAACACATTCATCTTTGAGAAATAAACACGTAGCGCCTTAGAAAAGCACGGGCGTGGTGTGTAAGCGATTGTTTGAAACAAGTGAAACTAATGTCCAGCGGCCATATGCAAAGCAGGCAAACGCCGCCGCAAGCACCTATTGCGCAGGTAGCGCCATCTGGTGGGACCGCCATCTTTCATTGTGAATTCGTGCAGCCCTCCGCTTTCGCCCGTCACACTTCCCCCTCTAGCCACCATACTAGCCAGTATATTCTAGGCACTATACAAGCGAGGAGGATCGTCGGGAGGATATGACGTTAACAAGCCACGTTACTTCCTGCGTTCTCCGCTCACTCTAGGTGGTGTTGGCTCACTCCGCTTTTCAAGGGGGAGCAGACAGGACTGCTCTTCGCTGCTCCCGGCGCAGCAAAAGCGCTCTCGCTCTACCATTGGATGACGGTGCTCCTACTCCTGTTCGACCACTGAAACACGCTGGCTCTGAAGAGAGCACTTTCAGCGTGCTTTTGAGTGCTCCTGCTCTCCCAATGGAATTCGCCATAAGTCCTTCACAAGTGACGATGCCCATTTTGCCAGTAGAGTTCCCTCATGGCTGGTTGTTCCTGACACCATGAAAGCATTGCTGCGGCGTGCCCTTTGGCAGCTTTCATGGCTGTG
The DNA here is from genome assembly GCA_030522465.1 of Rhipicephalus appendiculatus. Lineage (NCBI taxonomy): Eukaryota > Metazoa > Arthropoda > Arachnida > Ixodida > Ixodidae > Rhipicephalus > Rhipicephalus appendiculatus. The sequence continues at coordinate 54,400 of JALIZH010014704.1, forward strand.
ATGAAGGTGGAAGCTTTCTTCCATGTTTAATCATTGCCATCTTCAGTTTCCCAGCAACTATCATCAGATGCTCCCACAGTGCACACACGACTAGTTGATAGCTATGTGCTTAATGCAAAATTGCCGTACATGCACTTTATTGCCAACAATTCTTGATTACCTTGTATGCACTTATGGGTGCCATATTTATCTGTGACAGCACACTGTGCCTGGTCTGTGATACTTCACGAGGAGCAACTTCAGCTGTTCACATTTTTCTTTCCGGGAGTATCAGCAAACGTGAAATTGCATAGCATCAGGTGGCACTGTTTTCCAAGCACTTTGATTAACTTACCACTGTTTTGCTTTTCAGTGAAAGTATTTACGCAAGCAAATGTATTGAAAAGTTCAAAATAGATTTCCAGATTACTCTTTAATGCACAGTATTGATAGCTTTTGTACTTTCTCTGCATACGGAATAGTGACACTATTCCACTTGTCCGCATCCACTGTTGCTCAAAATCCCATCCTCCCCTCCACATCTTAAATACCAGGCGGATGACTGTTTTTTCAGCGGAAGTATGCCACAACAACAACAGTAAGGAAAAAGACACGCACTCCCGTGTCCTGTTCAGTTTCAAAACTACTTAATGTTGCTGCCAGCATTCTAGGGAAGAGTGCCCGCCAAGTACGCAGCACACGTATCTGCCTTCTGATGAGTACCTGGAGAATCTTGGTGTTGCATGCCCGGTCCATTTCTACTTCGCCTTGCATGGGAGTACTTAGTATATGAAATTAATGTCTAATAACAATCCACTTCTGAAAGCTGGATTGCCACATGCACTGACCTGCAAGTGAAAGATGCGCTTTAATTTGATTGTGCTTCACATCACTGCAGGTAGCAGCCGAAGGTGCATTGTCATTTAATGTATGGCAGACGCTGCGTGTTCTCACAAATAGATTTATTGTTGTCCTCTCCAGGAAGAGTTCCCAGTGCACCTGAAAAGCACTGGGCTCAGTGAACCTCTTCATGGAAATATTTCTCAAAGTAAAGCTACTATTAACTGAGCAATGAGGTCCAACTGTTTCCAAACCTGCCCATCCTCTACAGCTTGAAAAAATTGAGATCAAGACCACGGGTTGCGCTCTACACATTACCATATTGCTTTTCCGCATCACACTTTTCGTCTGCATTAACGAACTTATTTGCCTATTTCTCATTTTCTGCCTTTTCAAGCGCTGAGTGCATTGTCTGGAATCACGTGTGCCTGGAGACCACCTACAAATATACTTCTAACAGAACTTAGCTTGTATTAGCGCGGTACATATACGGAAGAAACACGACACAGACGTAAAGATAAAGGTGGGCGCTAACAGGCCTACCTTCAATATGTCTTATTCCATTGTTTGTCTACCATTCTGCCAAATTACGAATGCACCTTAACTCTTGCCTTCTTGCTGGATGAACTTGTAAAAATAATAAATTTTGTGTGTCATTCACAGTAAGTACAAAAAAAGTTGGTTTCCTCCATCTCATACCTGTCAGCTTCAAAATAGGATGTGAGTCTTGTGTGCCTTAAAATAAAGTGATGTTCATACCCTGGTTTCCTCTGTGGCTTCGTTGATACCAAGGGTGCATGCATATTCCCTGTACTGCTCTAGCCACGTATGAAACACAGTAAAGAGAAAACCCGTTCTCTACGGTAAAGGTACATTCCAGCAGGGAGTAGAGGTTAGGTGACAATTTGCTGATAGGGTTCTTTTTAACAATGAACATAGCTATGTGGTTATGTCAGCACAGAAGCAGATAAAACCAGAGACCAAGATGAGAAGCAATATTGCATCCACGCCGTCCTCGATATAATTATTTCCTTTTGTTATGACTGATTTCTCCAATCATTCTTTAGCATGTGTCTCTGCTAAGCAATCTTAAACACAATAGTCGCAAAACATTCTGCGGCAAGTTAGGGCTGTTCTTGCTGGGTCACACTTAGCAGATGTCTTAATTTGTAGGCTGCATTCGCATGGACTGGATTAAACCATACATTTCTTTATGAGAAAGAAATTGACTAGCACCACGAAGAAAAGATGGGGTGAAAATGACAGACACAACATATATGTGTCTGTTGCCTTCTCTCTATTTCATCTACAGCGCTGTTTGATTCCTCCCTAGAAAAAGCCGCATTCAGTAGTACACCTGCAGTGTGTGCTACCACGCACATTCCAAACAAGTGCTCCACAAAAACTGTGGGAGTCATTCCTTGCAGAGTCAAGTGTAGGAACAGAAGCTCCAAATCTGGTATGAAAAAAGAAATGAGTATACCACTCTTGCCAGAAAGTAAGGTTTCCAAATGCTACGTATTTGGTGAAAACCTTTAAATATACCTTTCTGAGATAACGGATTTGCAGGGAACTGCAGGATTAGTACTGTTTAATTAGTACTGCAGATGATTTTAAGTATGGTCACATATGCATAGTGTGCACACACATTTTCACTGCACGACAAGAGTTATTGCAATGAAGCCACAAAGTTTTCTGTAAATATTAAATTGCAGCTTTATACCTAGACAGATATGTTATGCAAGACGTACATTACACACTACAAATGAAAGAAGTTGTGCAAGGCATACAAGTGATACTTCGCTGCATAATATATATGTATAGCTAGCTGTAAAGCCTATGTGACAATTACAACTGTAGTTTAAGACGGCCGAGATCACTATATATGATTTTATTGTTGGTTTTGCCAGGGTGTGTAGAATATATAGACCCACGAAAATGAGATCGACGCAGGCCGCGCCGGAATGTTTGAGAAATTTAGATTGCTTCAGACCATACTCAAACTGTCTGGCCTTGGGGAACCCTAACGACTTTTCGAGAGTGCCGCGCAACCCCTAAATTTTTCTTGAGCATGAAGACAATCGAAAGCGGGGGCGGGGGAGCTGATATCACTGTTGATGCAGAACGCCCGATAATGCATATAGACTTGCGATTCCCTGTGTCCCCGTCGCGTAAAACGCCCGCCTATTATACACTGCATGCTTCAGGAGCCGCGCAGCATGAACAGTGTGTTCACGCAAACGAAGCGCCGGAGGTACAGAGGCCTGTTTAATTTTTTGCAAAACAAAAGGCTTAAAGCTAAGCCTAAATGCTCGAAGCGACGCGTCTTACGTGTACCAAAGCGCTCGTTGCGCGTTTTGATTACAAAATCAACATACAGCAGTGGCAAATCACCGTGTACGAAAACTGCCACAGTCGCTGACGCGCCATGAGCCACGAATAAAACGCCGAGTGGCTCGTTAATGTCGTTTGATCTAGCTAGAACACTCACGAATCACGGGCATGCATTACCAGCGCTACCAGCGATCTGCGCATTCTGTCGCCACAGGTCCGCGAATGCGGCGTGCGATGGTTTCGTTAAATGCAAAATGCAATGCAGATTTGATTGTCTAAATAAATAAATTCTAGCTGCTAATGAGGGAGCAGGTTGCACTATTCTCTGCTCGCGGATGTCCTGGTTTTCGCGGAACTCAGGCGTTTAGCGAAACCCAGTTTGAGAACCCATCTATTTTAGAGCTATTTGCGCTATATTTGCGTGCGCGACACGAGTAGTCGAGTTGATTCTGTAGCTAAGCCTCCGCGATAACGTTCAATCACTCGATCATGTTAAAAAGACGATGCGTTCCACCGGCGATTAGATTATCGGTGGCCATGATGGCCGATAAATTGCGAGTGTGAGAAGCGGTTCAGAATGCAGGGTTCGTACTGTGACTGAACGCAAAGCGTGTGAACTTGCATAAGCTTTTCCTAGGTATACTTCCACATGTGAGAGCCAGTGCCTCTCTCGGTATATATATGCTCACGGCAAACATGCATGTTTTACCGCAAAGCAAATTTCCGTCGAATCCTTTGTTTTGCTTTGCTCTAACTGTTGTATCGCCGCCGGATACACCGTCCGGCGGAGACAAAATGCCCGACACCACACTAACCTCTCCACTCCTCCTTTGTATCCTCCTCACCCCTCCCTTCATGTTCCCATCACCTTGCTATACTATATCATGGCTATGTTATGCTTTAATTACCATCTCCCCTCCTCCTTTCCATACTCACCCTCACATCCCTTCTTCTCACCCTCACTCCCTTTCCCTCCCCTTGCTATACTATACATCAGAAAGATTTCATTCATTGTCTTTCTTTATAGCAATCACCGAAATGAAATCAGCAGACAAGCATGAGAATATGTGATCAAGGAATGCACAGATAAGTACAGCTCATTGCAGGAGTAGAGCAGAGACAGGCTTGCTAGATAGTGTGGTGTGATGTAGTGGAGATATGCCCTCTCCCCTCAAGAGAAACATCTGGCGAGGCAGTCCGAACTGTCCCCATTCTTTCTGATTTTCTCTATTGCGGTGTGCACATATGATATGTGGTGTCACAGCCAGTGGAAATTTAGGAACTTTTTGCAGGACAGATGCTGGCTTTTTCTTTCAATGAGCCATTGAAGCTTTCGCGTCAAAATTGATCCCTCAATGGCAACCTAGCCAAAGCAATGCACTGTTTTCTAATTTTCCCCACTTGCGAATTACTAGCCCAGTGACGGGGCAGCAGACACACGCACGTAAGGGTATCTCCTTTCTGTCTAGCTGAATTCACACGTCACTGGAGGGTTCACGTTGTTGTGCAAATAAAAATTATTATTATTATCTAATTATTATTACTACCCGCGGCCATATGTGATTTTAACCATTTGTCACTCATGAAAGTGATGGCTTGTTTTTTTTTATTTAGCAAAGCACATTTTGTATGAAGTAATTTCACGCTGCGATTCTATAATTGCCAATTGTGATTCTTAAACTCACAGCATCATCGGCTGTGCTCCCGAACAACTGGCTACCTGCTTGTAATATTCCGATACTAAAGAAAGGCAATCATCACTAGTTGACAGCTACTGTGTTGTATCACTCACCTCTTCATGTTGTAAACTTTTAGAACACATTATTACTGACAAGGTCACTCTAGGTTTCTACATGATTGAGCAATTCTAAGTCCTATGCAGCATGGTTTTAGGAAGAGCCTCTCCACTGTAATCCAATTAAGTAATGTAATTCATATTCTTGCAAGCATTTTCGATGAATCAGGGCAAACTGGCATCATATTTTTTATTTTAGGAAAGAGTGATTGCACATCATGCACGAAACTAATAGAAAAACTTGATTATCTAAACATTCCCTTATATCTTGTAAGGTGGATTTCTGCTTATCTTAATAACGGTAGGCAATTTGGTGAAGCTGTTAAGTGCTCTTCCAGTAATCTTCCTGTAACGTCGTGCATTTCCCAGGAAAATGTTCATTGACCATTATTATTAAACATGTATGAATGACACTGTTGGCACTATTATTCAGCCTGTACAAAGAAAACTATTTGCCGATGACTATTTACTTTTTAATGAGATTGTCAACCAGCAAGATCAAATTACAATAAACTCTAACCTTCAAAATATACTAGCATGGTGCCTCCACTGGGATATATATGCAGCTTAACATTGTTGAAACAGTATCTACGAAAATCAACAAAAAAACTAATAAACTGTCACTTACCCATCATCTTGCATCTACGCCACTTATGGAGGTTGATGAATACAAGTACCTCGGGGGTTATAACAAATGATAATCTCATTCAGAACTCTCATTTGGAACTCGCACATCTCTCAGCTTTGTGACTCAGCTTTCAAAAAACTTTGCTACAATAGACACAAATTAAAACACGCTCCTTCTGAGACCTGTGTAATTGCTATACCTCTCATGTCTGTCCTAAACTCCAATATGCAGATAATGTATGGGATCCTTATACTAAGTGTAACATCGACGTGCAAGAAAGGATCCAACATAAGGCAGTAAGGGTAATCTTCCCAAAATATTTATTTATATCCAAATACTGTTGGCCATCATATAACTGCAACAGGGTACGTACAGTGAATGTGCAGATAACGCAAGAACAAGTACAATGTATTATAATGAAGACAAAACTAAAAAAAATACACATTTTTTCAAAACAAAACCAAAATAAGAACAATGCTGTAGAAAAAACATACATACGGATATTGTGACGGTGGCGTAGTATGCAATGTCAAATAAATTAGAAGTATTTTTTGAACACCGTGACAATGCATGTACAACACTAGCAATAATCAATTTTATAAAAGATTTTTATCATGCTCTTCAAAGCTTCCAATGCTCGTCGAACTCAATACAGACACTGGCAAATGCTTCTACTCTTTTATCGTTTGGGGAAAAAAAGAATACGCGTGCACGTCAAGATAGGATTTTGGAACTGACAACACAAATTGACTGCTTGATGTGACATTGCTGGTTTGCCTGGGAATACATAAGTTTTAGTGTCAATATTAAGATGTCCTATTGATAACAAAAAAAATTAAAATCTACCAAGTTTCATGCAATATCACTCCAGTGATTCTCCAAGTGACCTAATGACGCAGCACAACATTCAGTCTTTGTGACGAAGAAAAGAAAAATCCACGGCCTTAAATATCTATTCTTACTAAATTGTCTTTCCTCCCGAACCTTATAAAATGTCACTCACTGTCTGCTGAACAAGACATCACCACTCTGCCTAATTAACCCCTTATAAAGCTAGAACTATTGTCTTGCTGTGTTACTTTTTTCCTTGAACAATAACTGACTGGAACGGCCTACCTCATAGCACACTCATCAACATCGACTCTATCCAATCCATTACTACCTAAATTTAGACCTTTCTGTTTTGAAATAGAGTTCCGTTTGTTTGCTGACATTTTTTTGTGCATTATATAAGTAGTTTTCTCATTGTATTATTTTTGTATTGTGCATCCTCTTTCTCTGTATTGCATTCTTCAGTGTTTCTTTACTAGTTCATAGAATTCACTTTATACAGCTCCTCTTTGTACATTACTTATAGATTGCCTACACGCTTGGCACTCTTTGTTTGTACTTTTCCACTCCTGTCTGGGCCTTCTAAGGCCTTAAGTATTGTTAAGTAAATAATAAAAGAGTTTTATTGTGCCTCTTCTAATTAAAGCCAACTCCAATTACCACTGTTGCAACTGAAAGTTGTAGGACCATTTTTTTTTACTTGATGCCGTGTGGTGGTAAATACAATTATCCAAAAAAAAGTTTATAAGGGATCAGTGGCTTACACATGCAAATAAAACAACATTTGATAAATGTAATGCATGTCAAATGAAAATGGTATACTTCATGTCATTTCATTTCCTTACATTAATGACCCAGGAGGAGTATTCCGTAAGGGGCAGTTATACAAACAAAAAATCAGAGTAATTTTCAACGAAAAAAATCTTGTTACTTCTTCCATGAGTGCAAGTGAGGTGGTGATGGAAGCGATGTGGTAGGGAAGGCCATTCCAGTTTTTTGGCTGTTCGATGGAAAAATGATGATCAGCCAGCGACAGTACGCGCACTTGGGCGAGCAACGTTACGTGTATGGCCTGTGCGCACTGAAATGCACGAAGGAGGTAGATTGTTAGGTGTATGGGGAAGTAAACTGTTGTAGAATTTATCATATCATCATAAGTTTGCAATATGACAACAATGTGCTGGGCGGTCCAATCCAGAATCAGCTTTTAATAATGAAATGCTGATATCGAATGAGAATGATGAATAAATACCTCTTACGACGCGATTCTTTGTGGATTATAAAGTGCTGCTGACGTAGATCTGGTGAGCATTCCATATGGGTGACGCATACTCAAGTTTAAGTAGAACCAATGTTCTGTATATGCAAGTAATTTTACATGTTGAGGAGCACTGCAAATGTTACGTTTCAGAAATTCGAAAGTTTCGTTTGGAGATGATGTGATATTGGTCACATGTACGTGTGCACCAGATGATTGAGGTCATGTGATTGTAATGCCTAAGTACTACTTGAATGAGTTGACAGTCTCAATGAGGGTGTTATCAATTGAGAAATTGGCATGGATGTACATTTTTAGGATTTAAGACCACGATCCAGTGGTCACAGCTGTTCTTAGCATTAAGTCATTCTGCAATGAAATGAGAATGTTACTGTTATTGATAGATCAATAAAGAACATAGTCATCACAAAACATTCAAATGTGAGAGGAAACATGCAGTGGTAGATCATTCATATATATTGACAATATGAGGTTACATAATACTGAACTCTGGGGGATGCCTGATGTTACTGGAAGAAATTTTGAAGCAGTACTGTTAATAATGACCGATGTTGATTTATTACAAAAGTATTCTTTCATCCATATTATGACGTTAGGGTGCCAGTGATCATTGATGAGCTATTTTATCGAATACCTTCACAAAGTCAAGAAAAATATCTCGGTTACAATGTTACCATCAAGATTTGAGTAGAGATCATGTATAAATGAAGCAAGTTGAGTGTCACACCATAGACCGTTATAAAAGCCATGTTGTGACAGATGGAAAAAGTTATTGCTGTCCAAAAAATTCATAACATAAGAAAATCATGATGTGTTTCATGATTTTGCAAGGGTCACCAGTGATTGATTTTCGGGCGATAGTTCATGGGTGATTGACAGTTTCCTGATTCGTAGACTGGAACTACCTTGCTTTTTTTTCCACTTGTCTGGAAGAGTGCCTAATGATAATGGTTGTGAGGACAGCAGGTTTGAATACATGGCAGAGATGTTTTTTAAAAGCTTCGAGGTAATTTTGCCAGCACCAGCTGATGAGGATAACTCATGATTGTCACTCAGTGCACATATTCCGACTGGTGGAAAAAATAATATCAGGCATTGAAGGCATGACAGGAACAGAATATCCCCAAAAATGCGTGAGAGGTTCGGTTGTGAAAACATATGGAAAAGCTAAATTAAACATATTGGCACAATTTAGGTCAGATATTATGCAGTGAAGCATTGTCGGTGTGGCTTGTAAGCGCAGTCAAATACTTTGCATTACTTGTTTAATTTGCAGTGTGTAATCTATGTCTTGCATAAGATTTCTCTAGATGCAAAGAACATATTCAAGTGTGCTCTGATTAGTTTCTTTGGCTCCAAGCAACATTTACACAAAACTTTGCCGGCTTCACTGCATCAACTTTGTTGCGCAGGGAAGATTTACTTACGTGCACACTATGCATGTGACCACACTGCAAATTAAAAATTGTGCACAGTACTAATTAAACAATACTAATCTTGCAGTTCCTGCAAGTCCGTTTCTCTCAGATACATATTAAAAGTTTTTCATGAAATAGCTGGTGCTGCAAAACTTTTGTCCTTTCTCTTCAGTTTTAGAACTGTTGACATGCATTTAACTTTCTGGCAAGAGTGGTATCTCAAGTTTTCTTTCAATTATAGAAACCATACTTTTCAGATGTAGTGCACCTGCTCTTATACTTGACTCTGAAATGAGTAACTCCCACAGTTCGTGAGGAGCACTTGTCTGGACTGTGCTTGGTAGCACACACTGCAGGTGTACTCCTGAGGAGGGAATCAAACAGTGCTGTTGATGAAATAGAAGGCAACAGACATGTATATTGTGTCTGTCATTTTAACCTCATTTTTTTCTTTATGGTGCTGTTCGATTTCTTCCTCACAAAGAAACTGCATGGCTTAATTCAGTGCATGCAAATGCAGCAAAGCCCAATCTATTATTTTCGTAGAGCAGGCAGGGCTGCAAAAAAGAGCTTGACTGAAGACGAAGGCACAGGATATTTTGGCCCTATTGTGCATCAGAAGATGCTCAGCGTAGACACGTGCTAAAAATAATTGGAGAGATTAGTCAAAACAATAGGAAATAATTGGCATAAATGCAGTATTGTGTCTCACCTTGGTGCTGGCTTTTATCTGTTTCTCTGTTGATGCAACCACATAATTCTGCTCAACGTGCAAAAAAAACCCCGCTAGCAATTTGTCACCTAAGCCGTAATCCCTCCAGGGCTTGTTTCATTGTACTTTTACAGAGCTGAAGAAAGTTAGTTTTTCCTTGCTGTGTTGCATAAAACATGGCAAGAACTGTACATGCACTGCGCATGCACCCCTGGCAACAACAAAACCACACAAGAAATAAAAGGTATGAATATCACTTTATTTTAAGGCACACAAGAATGTCACATTCTATTTTGAAGCTGACAGGTAAGAGATCGAGGAAACCAACTTTTTTCATACGTACTGTGAACGAATTACAAAATTTATTGTATCTACAAACTCGTTGAGCAAGAATGCCAGAGTGTTGGTGTGTCAGCGATTTGTGCAGCATGGTAAACAAATATTGGAATAAGACACATTGAAGGCCGGCTCGTTACAAGCCACTTGGTGGTTGTTTTCCAGGAACACGTGCTTTCTTAGCACCTTTGACATACCAAGAATGTAATTTCAGACAAGGCACCCAGCATGTTAGGCTTTAAATGTATGAGTGCTTTTTAGGTGCATTGAGGTCCTCTTCATGGAGTAGACGACAATAAACCTATCTACAATAACATACAGTGTCAGTCATATTTTAAATGCCAATGCACCTCCTCCTGCTACCTGCAGCGATGTGAAGAACGATAAAATTAAGGCGTATCTTTCACTTTCAGTTCAATACATGTGGTAATTCAGCTTTTATAATTGAATTGTCATAAGACATTGATTTCATATATTAAGCACTCTCGTGCAAAGCAAATAGAAGTAGAAATGGGCCGAGCACGCAGCACTGAGACTCTCCAGCTACTCAACAGGAGGCACACATGTGGAACAAAATGTCACGTGTGCAATTTAATGACACCCTTTTTTTGCTGGAAAGTCATGCATGCGACTATCAGCCACCCATTTTTTTGCTGTTGGTAGGCTAATACTCTTCATAGAAATATGGTGGCCAGAGGTAAAGTGGGGCTAACATTACCATATTGCGTGCAACGTTAGAACTTAGTGGGATTTCCTCCTCAAAGGCACAAGGGTATGAGCCTGAATCAACGCTCATGCACTTTGGCTGATGTAATTTCTTTCTTAAAGGGAGAATCTAGCTTGTCATCGTTCTTTTCGTCGTTGTGTTGACACACTCTCTCTTTCTCACAATTTTTTATACAGCTCACAAAATTGCCCACCTTACATGATGCACGCATGTCACAGCACACCAGCCATCAACTGCAAATTACCTGTCCTCTAACATGAACCATAACACTTCAAGCGCCATTTATTTTTTGAGCTGCCAGAGACTAGGATGACCTGCCCCACCATGCTGTTGCCTTAACATGTAATACCGCATTTCTGGATATTGTGCATACTGTAATGACCTTCGGCCTCTGCAATGCTCCCGCAACGTTCGAGCGAATGATTGACACCATTCTGTATCCCACCATGACATGTATCGCACCATAACACCTGCTTTTATTGCACTAACATGCTAGCCACCCCTTAAGTAAGAGGATGGCCCGTGACTCTGCCTCCGACTCATGAGCGGGACTATTTCTTTAGCAGTGGAGGATATCAGCAGTCATGCTTCAGGCATCTGGGCCGGTCCTCTACTGCCTTCTGAAGTTGTATGGGACAATATATTGGGGTAGCAGGGAAGTCGCATGGTCCTGCGACAAGAGCTGCACGAGTCCTCGATGCGGCCCGCTACAGTGGGGATGTGCAGATTCAGATGTGACCTGTTCATGCAAGTTTAGACGTGACTGGTCTTAAGGATTTTTCGCATTTTTTGTAAGGCACTCCATGTAATCACCTTTTGTTGAAACAACCGCAGAACAAAAACTCTACACTTGAGTCCAGATTTTAGTCATTGTGGAGATCGGTATAGATACGTTTCTCAATCATCATGCCAAATATATGTCACAAATGATCCATATGAGATATGGGAAAGGCCTTTTTCAACCTCTGTTCAAACCCCCCCCCCCCCCTCCCATCCGATTTTGAATTTTTTGCTGTCCCAGCCCCCCGCGGGACTAAACTTGCATTTGCGACCTGGTACTTGATGGGTGTTTGAGACCCCTGCTGTAAATGATGCCTATTGCAGTCAACAAACCTTCTTACGGTGCATAACTTTGCAATGGCTTGAAGGTCTTTCGACAGCACTAGTTCGAACACATATAACTGAGTTTCTTATGTTTCAGCGCAAGGACACACGAACACGAGAGAGAAGACACGAGGACACAGCGCCGTGTCCTCGTGTCTTCTCTCTCGTGTTCGTGTCTCCTTGCGCTGAAACATGAGAAATGCAGTACCAACTAGCCCACCAGTCGGTTTTGTATAACTGAGATTGCTCGTTCGGTGCATTGGTCAAGCAGGAAGGTTCCTAAACGTATGGTTACAGGAATATCGGCAAAAAGTAAAAAATGTGGGTAGGGACGTTTCTTTGACTTCTCATTTTTATCTGTAAAGAACTGCTACCTGGCATTATTGGCATGTGCCGTGCCTCCCTTTTTTTTATGGTCTCACTGTACTTTCGTGCTTCACTTCTTGGTTATTTGTTTCTGACATAAGCATGTTGTTTTAAACTTGGGTATAGGCAACATATTTGGGAGTTGTGATGAATTTCGGTTGGTTGTCAGCGCCAGTCCTTGTCTCACCTGCGTTGCTGTGTCTACTTTAACGCTGGGCAGTTTTAAGTATGGAATACCAACTAGCCCGCTCCCATACGTTGCTCCGTGCAGAGAACCCATGGGGAGCGAGCCGCATGCTCTTACGTACTACGTGATGGCGGCGAAGTCGAACGTATTTTCGCGTAGAACTATCAATCGTGCACCCATGGAGGCTTGAGCATGTGGTGACTAATACGTGTGTCACATGGGCACTTTCTACCGAAATCAAATTTCTGGGCCGTAATTGACTCCGCATCTAGCACAAATAAGTAAATCGCGATCACGAAACTTGGACTCGATCGCCATCGAAATTACATCGTGTCATGCCCATACTACGAAATCGGGGATGGACAGCGGTTTTTCTAAACGACGAAGTGGTTTAAGTGCCGTGCATTTAACAGTTCAACCACGGCGAGCTCGATCGAACAAGCGCAAAAACCTGAGCAGGTTGCCGAACGAGTAAGAACGGCCGCGCAAACCGCAAAACTAACTTCCCTAGAAGCGCGCACAGCAAAACTAGCACAACGTACGGACTACCACAATGTTCCCACCGCACACGCACCACATGAAAATGAATATCACGGATCTCAAAGATCACTGAAACAGGTTCGCGAAAGTCCTAGACATCGTAGATGCAAGAAAATTCGACGACGCAAACCAACGAGAAGAGAAGGCGAAAGGAAAGAGCGTCAACCAAAAAACTCGTTTTCTCCGCGGCTCATCAAAAACTGAAGTACTTTCATAAAGCCGCGGAGCAAACAACAGCGTTTTGGTTGACGCTCTTTCCTTTCGCCTTCTCTTCTCGTTGGTTTGCGTCGTCGAATTTTCTTGTAACATGCACCAACTAGCCCAACAAGTTTTGCTATCGTAGATGCAGCGGCCGTGGTAGTGATCACGCAAGCTCAGGCGAACCAGGAAGGACGGCGAACCACAGTACCAGTTCCAAAAGCGAACACAATCGAACTATTCGCGTTCAAAAAACACCCGGGCAATGACAAGCACAATCACAGTGTCCGCGCCCACCACATGAACACCGAGCCGATCACAAACTCGCAAAAAAAAAAAAACATGCCTTCGTAAAAAAGCGTCCGTAGGTTGCCTGAACCGGCGTTGTAAACTTCCAATGAAAAGCCGCAAATGTTTCACAGATCCAAGCCAAGTTGGGTGAAAATAGCGTTTCGTTATTTTCACCGGGTCAGAATAAGCTTTCACTATTCTCACCGGGTCAGGGCAGCGCCGGCCACCTCACAGGCTACGTAGCATACCACGGCGCAACGGCCTGCGAGGACAGTGCGTGCCATGAAACATCACGCACCCCTCGGGTCGCTCAAGGGCCTCTGTTTATGTTTCTACACGGCTCCCTCAGGTCCCCATTGACATTTCTGATATCCTGTGCGCGGGTGTCGAGTGCGTGGCAGTGCGAGTGCGCGTTGGGGCGGCAGACACGTGTGTCGCGATTGTTTACGTTTACTCGCCGAGCGAGTGGGACGCTGAGTTTCTTGTGCGACTCGCCGGGCGCCTCGGCGGTGCATCGGTGGTGTGTGGTGACTAACTCGCATCACACGGCTTGGGGCTGTCGGCGTGTCAACGCCAGTGGCCGCGCCCTGATGGACGCCGTGCTCATTTTCATTTATTTATTTATTTGGCATTTTCACAAAATGCCCACGAAGGGGGCAAAAGGAGAGTGTGTCTCCTGACTTGGCCCAATCTTCGTGAGGCACCTCGGGCAGGTACAGCACAACACATAGAAATATACAAAATATATATATATATATATATACAAACAATAAATAAACGAGGAATACTACAACAGCTAATAGGAGAAATATGATGATGATTAGTGGGGTTTTGTGGCGCAAGGGCCATGAGTGGCCAAAGAGCGCCATGTCATTTATGAGATGTAAACGTTGACCAATGATTGCGATGACAAAGTGTATTCGGCTGTATAGAGGCCTAAAATAACGCGCTATAAACAAGCGTAAAAGCTGTGTATAGGGTATAAAATTATGGCAGTGATATGTGATGTGATCTATGGGTGTGGGATGAATTACAAATGACCATGGTATATACAAGTAAGCGATCGGAAAAAGAGCACGAATGCCTCCTCAAGGCCTTTGAGGCCAAAGGCTGGGAAGCAGGTACTTCTGAGTGTAGCTACCGCAGCAACAACCTCTGTTGAGAGGTCGTGCTACGGATTTCCTTGATATATGATGTGAAAGTTATGAATGTCTTTTAAAAACGCAAACAATGACTCATACTTAAAAAATGGTTCTTTGCCTATAAACATGCCAGGATGCAGTGGAATTTGCTCACGGTAAACTAATGGAAAATGTTTTTTTCTAATAGAGTCTAATCCACTGCATTGGATGAGAATGTGGATGACAGTGAGTGGGTCACCACATTTTTCGCACACGGGTGGATCACCACCGGATAGAAGATATGAATGTGTACTGTATGTGTGTCCTGTTCTTAGCCTTGTAAGTGTTACTTCTGTGTGGCGGGATTTTGATACTGGCGGCCAATGACCAAGTTGCGGCTTGATAGTGTGCAGTTTATTTTGTGTGTGCGTATCCCATGTGCTCTGCCAATAAGCCCTGATCTTACGTTTAAGGAGAGGTTTTAAGTCAAATGCAGGGATAGCTATTGATGTATTTGGGGTGGTTTCGTTGGCGGATGCAGCTAGCTGGTCCGCCAACACGTTTCCTTGTATTTCGCGGTGCCCTGGCACCCAGCACACAACGACATGCTTTTTGAGTGTATAGACAGTGCACAGGAGTGAGTAGAGCGAGACGAGTATGGGGTTTTTGTGTCTTTTCAGAGTTTTGAGGGCTTTGACCACGCTCAGGGAATCGGTGTATATTACCGCACTTTGTAAACTTAGACGTTGAATGTGTTTAACGGCCGCAAGTATAGCGTAAGCTTCCGCTGTGAAGATGCTGGTGTTAGGATGTAGAGTACCGGCATCTGAAAAAGATGGACCGACCGCTGCGTAGGACACAGAGGTGTGGGTTTTTGAGGCATCTGTAAAGAATTCTGGACATGAGTATTTATGCTGGAGCTCGAGAAAGTGTGTGCGGATGTGTGCAATTGGTGCGTGCTTGGTAACTTCTACAAAGGATATGTCGCAGTCTATGAGCTGCCACTGCCATGGCGGGACGTATGCCGCGGGAGCAGACAAACGGTGTTCAAGAAGTGGCACACTCATTTCTCTGGCTAGACTCCTCACGCGAAGTGCATAGGGCTGTCTCATGGCAGGGCGGTTGTGGAACAGGACAGAGCTGGACAAGTCATTTATGGTGGAGTGTACGGGGTGTTTGTTGTTTGCGTTCACCTTGAGGAAGTATACAAAAGATAGGTAGGATCTCTGGAAATGTAGTGACCACTCGTTCGAGTCAACGTACAGGCTTTCCACGGGGCTAGTGCGAAAAGCGCCCGTGGAAAGACGAATGCCTAGGTGGTGGACAGGGTCGAGCATTTTCAAGGCTGTTGGTGTCGCAGACTGATAAATTATCGCCCCGTAATCCAGGCGCGTGCGTATGAGGCTTCTATACACATTCATGAGGCATTTCTTGTCACTACCCCATGTAGTGCGTGACAACACTTTCAGGATATTCATGGTTTTTAAGCACTTGTTTTTTATGTACTTGATGTGTGGTATGAATGTTAGTTTAGTATCTAATATCAGGCCCAGGAACTTATGCTCGGTCTTCACAGACAGACGTTGGCCATGTAGGTCTATGTCAGGGTCGGAGTGAATGCCTCTCTTCATGGAAAACAAGACGCACGTGCTCTTCTGCGCATTCAGTCGGAACCCGTTTTCCTCTGCCCATTTGGAAACCTTGTTCAAGCCAAGTTGAACCTGCCGCTCGCACGTTGTGAGATTGCATGATTTAAAACCGATCTGCACGTCGTCGACATATGTGCAGTAAAACGTGTTACTTGAAATGCACAGTCGCAGGGAATTCATTTTGATGATGAAAAGTGTGCAACTCAGGACACCACCCTGCGGCACCCCAGTTTCCTGGACAAATGTTCGAGACAAAGCATTCCCCACTCGGACACGGAATGTGCGTTCGGACAAATAGCTTTCGATTATGGTCAGCATATTACCTCGGACACCCATGTGTGAGAGGTCTCGCAGTATGCCGAAGCGCCATGTGGTGTCGTAAGCCTTTTCCATATCGAGGAACACCGAAAGAAAGAATTGATTATGGACAAAAGCGTCACGGATTTGTGCCTCGATACGTAAAAGGTGGTCAGTGGTGGATCTACCCTCGCGGAATCCGCACTGGAATGGATCCAGCAGATTGTTTGTTTCCAGGAAATGTAGAAGTCGGCGGTTAACCATCTTTTCGAAAAGTTTACACAGGCAACTTGTTAATGCGATCGGCCTGTAACTGGTAACGGAGGATGGATCCTTGCCTTGCTTTAGAATCGGAATTATAATGGCTTCTTTCCAGGCAGAGGGGATCTGGCCAGAAAACCAAATAGCATTATACAGGAAAAGGAGGGATTTTTGAGTTTCAGAGGGTAGGTGTTTTAGCATTTCATATACTACACGGTCAGAGCCTGGGGCGGACTTATTGCAGCAGTTCAGCGATGCCTGTAGCTCGGCCAGGACGAAAGGTTCATTGTATGCCTCGTGTTTCGTGGATTTGCGCTCTAGTTTCTGTTTTTCGATCAATGTTTTGTGTCGTTGAAACGATGTAGTGTAGTGCGACGAGCTGGAGACCTGTTCGAAGTGTGCGCCGAGAGAGGTCGCCTGGTCTTCCAAGCTGTCGCCTTGTGTGTTTACTAGAGGAAGTGAATGCGCTTGTCGTCCTGCTACCTTACCAACCATGTTCCAGACTCTCGCCTCTTGTGTATATGAATTTATTCCGGATAAAAACGTCTGCCAGCTCTCCCTTCTAGCCTGTCTGCGCGTTCTCCTGCCTTGAGACTTTATGTTCTTAAAACTGTCAAGATTCTCGGCTGTCGGTGAGTCCCGAAGCAACCTCCAGGCTTTATTTTGCTTTTTGCGTGCATTTCGGCATTCACTGTTCCACCAAGGGACACGTCGTTTGGCGGACACGCCAGTTTGTGGGATACAATTTGTGGCAGCATTAATAAGAAAAGCTGTAAAGTAGTCTACAGCTGCATCAATGCTTAGTCCACACATATCAGACCAACTTAAATGAGTAGCTTTTCGAAATTGTTCCCAGTCGGCCTTGTCTATCTGCCATCGGGGAATCTGTGGGAGACCTTCATTATGTATTGGTGTGCTCAGAGTTATTGGAAAGTGGTCGCTTCCGTAAGGATTGTTAATGACTGTCCATTGGAGTAGGGGTAGAAGCGATGGCGATACAATGCTGAGGTCTATAGATGAATAGGTATTGTTGGCAAGGTTGTAATATGTTGGCTGTTTTCGATTCAGGAGGCACGCGCCCGAAGAAAAGAGGAATTGTTCGATTAAACGACCTCGCGCGTCGCAGCGAGAATCGCCCCATAGGCTGCTATGTGCGTTAAAGTCTCCAAGGATAAGATAAGGTTCTGGAAGTTCATCTATAAATGACTGGAATTCATGTTTGTGTAGTTGGTAGTGTGGAGGTATGTAGAGAGAGCAAATGGTAACGAGTTTGTTGAACACAACGGCTCTAACAGCTACTGCCTCAAGGGAGGTTTGCAGTGCTAAATGTGTGCATGCAATCCCTTGGTTAACTATAATCGCTACGCCACCGGATGACGCCAGAGCATCATCCCGGTCCTTTCGGAATGTAACATAATGGCGTAGGAAGTTTGTGTGGTTTGATTTTAAGTGTGTCTCTTGTACACACAGCACTTTTGGATTGTGTTCGTGGAGGAGTTCTTGTATGTCGTCGAGGTTTCGAAGAAGGCCTCGGATGTTCCACTGTAATATTTGTGCCTGCATATTAAGTAAGAAAAGCTGCTGTGTGTACAATAAGAGAGTGAAGTGTGTTCAAGTAAACTACTTTTTTCAGGTGGCAGGACGGTCGTCCGGCCCCGTTATTGGCTTTTTCGTTTTTTTGGCGCGGTCCAGAGAACTGCGCCGGTGTTTCGGCACCAGGGGTACCGATATGTCCATTGCCTCCTGGGAGGCACTGGATGCCCGCACGTGCGGGCTGGAAGCTCGAGTTTCGGGCCTCGCCTTGTGAGACGAGGCCTTGAGACCCGACGGCCCTGAAGTCGCCGGTCCCTGTTCTTGAGTTGGCGGAGTAGTCTGAGCTACTGCCGCCTTGGGGGCAGGAGCCACAGCCGACGGCTCGCTCTGTGCAGGCCGAAGGAGTGGCGGTTGCCGATGCGACGTTGCCCCCTGACGCGTCACATCAGCATAGGTTGTACCGTGGAATGGTGTGCACCTCCTCCTGGCTTCCCTGAAGGAGATGTTTTCCCTTACTTTCAATGAAATGATGTCTTTTTCTTTTTTCCAAGCTGCGCAAGACCGTGAGTACGCTGGGTGGTCCCCACCGCAGTTGACACAGTGACAAGGGGAATTACAGTTTTCAGAAGTGTGTTCCTTTGATGCACATTTGGCACATGTGGACTGACCTTTGCAGACATTGGAGCCGTGACCGTATCTTTGACACTTAAAACATCTTCGTGGGTTAGGAATGTATGGGCGAACCCGTAGTTTTGTGTAGCCTGTCTCGATGTGTTCTGGCAGTTCGCTGGATCCAAATGTGAGTATAATGTGCTTTGTTGGTTTGTCTGTGTTGTCCCTTCTTATCTTTATCCTTTGTACGTTGACAACATTTTGTTCTTTCCATCCGTCAAGAAGCTCAGCGTCAGATAGGTTCAAGAGGTCATCGTCAGAAACGACGCCGCGAACGGTGTTCATAGATCTATGTGGGGTGAGTATGATAGGGATAGAACCAAATGATGTCAGATTCTGGAGGTTCTCATACTGCTTCTTGTCTCGCAGTTCAAGCAAAAGGTCACCACTGGCCATTTTAGAGGCCTTGTATCCTGGTCCTAATTTATCTGTCAGAGTTTTCGCTACTAAGAAGGGTGAGATTTGTCGAGCCTTTCCATCGGACTCTTCAGTGTGTACAACGTGGTACCTGGGAAATTGTTCATTGTTCTTGGCAAAGAGATTAGTGGCTACTTCGGTCCGTAACCTTTTCAGGTTACGATCACGTGTAAGAGGGGATGCGCTTAACATATCAGGACTGTCATGTTTCGGCAGCGGTGCCAGCCGCCCACCACCGAGCCCAACAAGGGGACGTGGCAGGAGTTGTTGAACAAATCCTGCCAACGCCAGCCGTACAACGCTTGCTATAACCTAATATGGAATAGCCAAGACTGGGTACCCACACAAGGTTAACCCTTGCCGCCAGGAAATTTGGAAGTAAACGGAAGAGAGAAGTAGACAGGAAAGATATAAAAGTAAGAGAGAAAGACGAAGATGAGGGGAGAGAGAGACAGGAAAAGGCGACTGCCGATTTCCCCTGGGTGGGTCAGCCCAGGGGTGCCGTCTACGTGAAGCCGGGGCCAAAGGGGTGTGTTGCCTCTGCCGGGGGGGCCTTAAAGGTCCAAACACCCGGCGTCGGCTCAACCCCCCAGGATCCCCTTTTCCCCGGACACGGCTCAGCCACGCACGGCTAGGCGTGGGAGGGAGTCGAAACCCCCTCGTTAGCTCGGGTCCGTGGTGTCGCCACACACCAAACGCCTGCTTGCGCAGACGCCCCTGCGGGGCTAATAGGAGAAATAAAAGATGAGAGTAAAGCTGTCCCTCAGCAAGAAATACAAATGCACTATCATCACCAGCATTTAACACATATTCAAATACATACAAATTGAAATGAATTGTAAAAAACAATGAGTACATTAAATATGTTACATACCTTGAACACTTTCAGCTCATTACAGCACATTCAATTTATCACATTCATAATTTGTTTCCTAAATTTTGTAACGTTTTTAGCCTCCCTAGCATATTCGATTATTTTAGGAATGTTGTTGCACAAGCGAACAATTTGGTTATCAATTGACTGTACACCATAGTTGGTCCGGCACATGGGCCCGACGAATGCAACAGTGCGCAGATTATATGTAAGATCTCTGTTTAAATATGTATCAGCTAAAATTGCAAGTTATCTTTAATTTTTTTAAAGATTAACATAGCTAGTTGCATCCTATAGCACTCTGGGAGTGGCAGTACATTATACACACGAAAAAGAGATATGTTTGTGGGGACCGATGTAGTTATTAAATTTAGTGCGCGTTTTTGGAGAAGAATAATCCTTTCACTGTTTTTGTTACACGTACCCCGACTAGAATGCAATACATGATTTGCGAGTGGATAAAATAAAAAATCGCCAGGCCTGCGCAGAAGGCGCAGCACAGCCGCAGCGAAAGCTGGGAGAGCGGCCTTTAGCCTTTTTTAAACACTCTTGGGGCAACTACTACAAGCCCACTTGCATGGTACCCACTACGCTATAAATCATCATAATTTTTGTGTAGTGGGGAAGCGTCTACTACGCCATTCTTCGTCATTCTTCAGAAAAGCGCGGTGCCCGCTACACTCTTGTAACGCAATATGTGCACTTTGTTGATGCTGTGGCTGACGACGATGAAGAATTATGCCACAGGCTTTTGTAATGGGTTGGAACATTGAACGACCTACTCGTTACGCAATTCGCATTGTGTGACGCGTGGTTCTTACTTTACTGCTCTAAAACGCTTTACAACACACGTTAACGCGATTCCTTACCCGATATGAAGCCTGCCTAGGGGTCAGTTTGCACCGCAGTTTCAAGCAGTGGCGTAGCTCAGTGGTAGAGTGCTGGGCTGCCACGCAGAGGACCCGGGTTCGATTCCCATTCATTCACAGGTGTTTTTTTTATTTATTTAGTTTTTTGCTTATTTCGTGCGATATTGGTTACGGACACCGGCGGCGGCGGCGGCAGCGGCGGCGGCGGCGGCGGACAACTACGGCGCAGAAACGACCCTTGTTGTGATCTCATAACAGCTTTCGCTGTAAAATAAAGCTGCCGTTTAATTCTCCCTGGAAGGAGATGCTGCAGACGTCGAATTAGGCCGATAGACCTTGATATTTTTATTCAAAGGTTGTCCACATGGTCAGA